>JAODTR010000013.1:2595339-2608368 GCA_025399935.1 Amblyopsis rosae
GGTAGCTCAAACTAATATGTTGCCATGGCAATGGGACATTGAAATGGGGTGGCTTTAGAGAGAGAGAGAGAGAGAGAGAGACACGATGACCTTAAGGGAAGGTATGTAAACACCACTTTATATTCTCCGGCTGGCCCAAGAGGAACCCTGGGAAAAATGTCCTGCATGCGCAGGAGATTTTAAATAAATATCCAGCTACCCCCCCCCCCCAATCCCCTATTGTGGAGCGTCCCACAAAGACAACGTATCTTAGTAACACCGCGCCGGCTTGCCAGGCGAGACGTTAGCCCCCCAACACCGCCCCACCACCCCTGCTTCCCCACCCCACAATAAACATGCTCACATCATCGGTTGGGGTTAGGGCTTAAGGATGAGATTGATGGGGAGTTTCTTTAACTACCAGATGAAACCTGTTGGCCCTGTTGCTGGGTCAGTCAGGGGGTCAGCCTCGTTTCAGATCCTTTCAGGATCGGACACGTTTCAATGCTGTTGGGGAGTGCCTGAAAGCCATTCATGGCCAAACCGCTCTGTTGATTGAACGCGCTCTTTTATTTATTACTTATGTAAAACCGTTCCCAACAAATTAGCCATATCAAAACATCTAGGACAAAATAATACATTATTTGTATTCTACACATGAAAATGGCCTAGCTGTTGTCATACTTGACATGGCTGTGTTCTAGGCTAGTTTAAATTACACTCCTTAAGAGGAATTAATCATTACATGCATATTATATGACTAGACTGAGGAAAGATATGCTGAGGTTACTATCACCATTACAATGCTATCTTGGCTAGAACAACAAATAAAACAGTAGATCCCAAGTCAAAGCAGCAAACAATGTACAGACAATTAAAAGCTCATGTGATGGAAAGTGTATCGTGTTCTGTACCTACCTATATTGCAATTATATATAAATATAATATAAATATATTTATATTAGAATAATAATACATTTATAAAAGGGCATTGTGTTGCCTCCAATTACCCTGACTTTGTAAAGGAACCAGCAGAAATTGCAATAAAAATTGGATGTTGAGATGAAAACATGTTAAATTCATAGGAGAAAAAAGATAGACTATATACTGTATACAATCTGCACATTAACATATCACATGTGTATTAAGTCATTATTTATGTCCCTCGGGTAATCATTTCAATTTCAACACAAAATATGCTGCAGGCCCATTTGGGTTTGTGGAACAGTTCAGGAACACTGAACTATACGATGGTAATTTAGAACCCACATCTTCTATGTTGAACATTCTCAGCTACCTTTGCACTGCAGCACGTCTCCTAAGATGTGATCCCCACGGTAAGTGGGAGACATTTTATGCCAGCAAATAAAGCAAGATCATAACACCCGACATCAAGGCTGTAAGTCACCAGGATTCATCCACAATTTGGACAATTAGTTAAACTATGAATCACTCGGGAATGAGAGCCTCTGAAGATGTGAACTGTTACAATTAACCAAAAAAGAAAAAAAAAGAAATTCCACATTTCAATCTTTATTCTGGTGGCGTCTTTTAGTACATCGTCAAAAGTAAACACAGCCACATGAAAAGGCTGACCGACGCTATTACCGCTTAAATTCATCACGGACTTCATTTCCGCAGTCAAAGGACCTTTCTTTGCCACAGCATTATCCCAGAAAGATAAAATGGCTCATAAAACCCATGACATTGTACTTTAATACTCTTATTTGGGGGGGAAAGGGATAACTACATGATAAAAAATACTTAAATCCCTCTTTGAAATCCTTTTTTTCCCATCAGCTTCATGACGGACTCTGTGGGACCTTTTTTTAAGATAAAATAAGCGCTATTACCATACCTTCGCTCATGCTTAAAAACACACTAGCAAGTGTAGCTCAACACTGAACAGTGCTTCCTCTGAGCAATTTTATGGATGATCAGGAGCGAAAAACAGCCTTGACAAAAAGGATCATGTGACAGAGGCCCTTGTCCTACCAAACAGGGGCCTCTGCATCTATTGAAGACATATAAACCAAAAAAAGCTTTTCAGGCCGGGGGAAATGACCGTAAACTACAGTATAGACTTTTAGATTTTTATGTGCATTTGCCAGGAGCGACATAAACCAGAAAGGTTTCAAACGGTGACACAAGACAGAGGTGTATTAAAGGTAAATCTTTCCCCCTCCATTTGGATCGGCTGTGTTGTGCTGTCGTGTCGCTGTCACTTTATGGACATGGCCCCGGACATGTATTTTGGATGGGTGGAATGGGGGGGGGGAAGGGGAAGGTGGGGTATAATCAATTAAACTAGGAAGTTCGCTGAGGCTTACAACTCGATTATTAGCCAGTCCTTTAGAAGTTTTATTTTATGGGTGAGGGGGGTTCAGGCCATCAGGCCATAAATCAGTAGCACCGATGCAGCGGTGTTGAAGCGTTTAGCAGCGCAGGCCTGGCCTTAGTGGAAGGCCTTGCCGGGATGTGGCCGCGCGGCCCTTTCATTGTTAATGAGGCTGCTGCCGCTGAGTCAGAGAGAGGGCACAGAGAGACACCTGCTACCACTGCTGACAGACATGGTGCACAGGCATGTGCACCATGTCTTTCATTGGAATTTAAATTCATTTAAAATAAATTAATTTGTCTTGTGTTTTGCAGAACAGCATTTTGACCACCCCCACTATTGCCCTAAAATATATTTCCAAATGCGAGCATATTAGACGTTACATAAAATTTTCTTGTGAGTTTGGGAGTGAGGTAGTAAACAAATAATAAATCAATCAATCAATACTGAATAATAGTTACGGAAAAGAGCAATGGACCATCTGCAATCGCTGACTAGAAAGAGGACTGACAATATGGGCTGTTACCTTTTTAGAACCAGCAAAGCCCTCAGATTCCAGGAAGAAATAAGCAAAAGGCATCAGCACAAAGAGACAGAGGTTGGAAAACAATGACACCAGGTTCCACAGGCCTGCAGAACAAATTACACACATTAGCGTTAACATCTGACCTTTCACGTTCATGAAACTTGTTGCTGTAGTACAGGTTAGAGGTTAGAAGTGACTGTAACTGGTTATTACAGTGACTGGAATTGCAGACATGAGGATATCACTAGTCTGGATTACAGTCACTACTCTGAATCATGGACCATGATGCCCTCTGGTGGCTATAAATAGCATAATATATGATGCCCTAAAATAATATACCTAGAATTCAGATCTTGAGTAATTATTGCTACAAAAAGAATAATTAAGACAATTTCAAAAACATTTACCAAACAGAGAGTCAAAGGTATTTTTCTGCTATTCGTATTGCCTTTAGTGGAGTCAATTTATTATCATTATTATTATTATTCTACTATATTATTCATATTGTCAACTGTTTCCAGGTCTGTCCGGTGCATGAGATGTTAACCAACACAACACACTACTGATACAGTTGCTAAGACTAAACCACTGAATCATACTTAGAGCGACACAGAGGTGAGCTACTGACCGTGGATGAGAGAGCCATTGAGCCACTGGATGTAGTAGTTCTTGGGGAAGGAGAGGAGGATCTCGTTACTAATGATGGAGAAGGGCAGGAGGAAGACGGCACCACCAGACACTGCCAGGGTGAAGGTGCACAGATAAAGCCTGCAACACACACACAAAACAAAATTACACCATGGTCAAAGTGTTCTGTTAACGCAGTAACTTTACAATCCATTTAAAGGATATTTATATTACATGGGTATATATGACGACTGGTTCTGGATAGGAATGCACGATAATTATTGAGCAGATATTGGACATATTTGAATTATCGGAATCATATAGGAAGGTTTTAGTCTGGCCGATAATTTATCTGATAAGAATGAGCCAATGATTTAACATAGACTGTATGGTCTGTCCACTATACAGTATACTGTCAATGGTGTGGCTGCTGTTGTTGAACCAATGTTGTCATATTGCTGTGCAGTATGTTTTTCCACCTATCACCATTTTAATAGGCTTTATGTTCTATGAAAGCCATACTTTATTAAAAAGTATACGTAAAGATTCTGAACTTTTGTGTTAAGAAAGCGATGTCAGTTACATTTTGTTATGGAGTTATGGAATATTAAATAGTGAATCTGGCTGCACATGACATATTTCCCTTTCTTACCATCAGGTGTGTATAAATTATAGGTTAACTTCTTTGTAAGAAATTAATGTCATTGGATGGGTATCAGCCATGAGAAGTATGCGATTATTAGTTTATTAGTTAGAAAAAATCCACATTGTGCTTCACTAGTTCTGGATTATTATGTCATGTTAAAAATGACAAACAAATAAGCAAAAAAACTGAAGGTTCATTAAAAATGCCTCAGCGCTGACACCCTTGCATTGGTCTACCCACACTGCACTTTTAGACCAGCATGGGGCTGTGGCTGCTGCCATCTTCCGTATTGTGGAGAGTAGGTTTGGGCCAATAGTCTGAGCCATTTTTTTTTTTGTTAGAAGTTTAATAAATTAGGCTAAGAAAAAATGTTTAGCGCGTGCACCCTCCCCCCGCCCCACAATGGAATCGTCCATCACGTCTACAGTACTGTACACATCAATCAACCCTAGTGGGGAGGCAGTGGCTTGACCAGCTTGGGCCGAGAAGAGAGAAGCAGACCATCTGCTGGGTGGTGCTCAACAAGTCAGCACAATGTCACACACAGTGGCCTTTGCACTAAGGAGCTTGTTCATCTGGAATGCTTTCTGCATCTGGGGTGCCATTAGCCTTCAGTAGGACTACCTGCTGTAGGTTCTCAATTGTATAGCGTAGATGGCAGTGTTGGGCAAGCTACATTGAACATGTAGTGAGCTGAGCTACCAGTTACTCTACGTTAAAATTAAGCTTCACTACACTGAAGCTACCCCCAAGAGAAATGTAGCAAACTAAGCTACAGCAACACGCAAAGTTAGTTAACTACATTTAAGCAATTTTTTTTCCTAAATCTATTATCCATTTTATTGTACCAACATTCAAAAGTGTAAGTCAAACAAACCAATAAACATGGCAAAACTGTTCAGTTCAATTGTTTATTAAATAATAATCTGTGTTCTCTGCTCTCACTTTCTACCACGTAAACTCAGTCTTATCTTTATTCCCCCTCAATCCTCTGCATCAAAGTCTCAGGCATCAGCGCAGTGATACATCTACGCTACTCTAAGCATCACCGTCATACGTAAGTGCTTCTGTCGGCTACACATGTAGCCTAGGTCCGTGTATGTAATGGCGTCACGTACTGATTCTTAGCAGTTGTATCAGATTTAAGCTTGAGCTGCTGATTCAGAAATGCTTGGGAAAATGTAGCTTCTGTAGACGCTACCGCACTACTTGATCAATTAAAGAGCGTCGCTACTGAAAAGCTATTTGATTCAGAAAACAGCGGCGCTACCGCCACGCTACTCAGAAATGTTTAAATCCTACCCAACACTGGTAGATTGACACGTGACCACTCAAGGTAACTATTGTAAGAGAAAGTTTTAATGTGTTTCTTGGCCACATATTGAGAGGTAACCGAGACAACAGAAGCTTCACTTACGATATTCTATTGACGACAGCATCCTCATCTTCATTGTCATCTAGAAAGCAATTGACAAAACATTGTTTAGATTAATTACCTGCACATTTGACTTGAGTTTATACAGTGCATCCGTGAAGTATTCACAGCACGTCACTCTTTCCACATTTTGTTAAGTTACAGCCTTATTACAAAATTTTGTACATTTTGTAATAAGTCATGCCATTTTGTAATAAGTCAAATCATGTCCAATCAGTTGATTGGACATGATTTAGAAAGGCACACACCTGTCTATATTAAAAGGTACCACAGTTGACAGTGCATGTCAGAGCACAAACCAAGTCATGAAGTCCAAGGAATAGTCTGTAGACCTCTGATACAGGATTGTATTGAGGCACAATGCTGGGGAAGGCTACAGAAAGATTTCTGCAGCATTGAAGGTCCAATGAGCACAGTGGACTCCATAATCCGTAAATGGAAGAAGTTTGGAACCACCAGGACACTTCCTAGAGCTCGCCGCCCAGCCAAACGGAGCGATCGGGGAAAAAGGGTCAGAGAGGTGACCAAGAACCCTACGATCACTCTGAGAGCTCAAGCATTGCTCCGTGGATAAAGGAGAACCTTCCAGAAGGACAACCATTTCTGTAGCACTCAACCTATCAGGCCTGTATGGTAGAGTGGCCAGAGTGTTCTGGACCTCAGACTGGGGAGAAGGTTCATCTTCCAACAGGACAACGACCCTAAGCACACAGCCAAGATGACAAAGGAGTGAGTTCGGGATAAGGACTCAAGGACAACTCTGTGGATATCCTTGAGTGGCCCAGCCAAAGCCCAGACTTGAACCTGATTAAACATCTCTGGAGAGATCTGAAAATGGCTGTGCACAGATGCTCCCCATCCAACCTGATGGAGCTTGAGAGGTTCTGCAAAGAAGAATGGGAGAAACTGCCCAAAAGTAGCTGTGCCAAGCTTGTAGCATCATACTCAAAAAGACGAGGCTGCAATTGCTGCTAAAGGTGCTTCAACATAGTTTTCACTGGCTGTGAAAACTTTACAGATTTTTTTTTTTTTTTAATAAATTTGCAAAAATGTCAAACAAACTTTTTTCACTTTGTTATTATGGAGTATTTTGTGTTGAATTATCACGAATTTTTTTATTTTAATCAATTTTGGAATAAGGCTGTAACATAACAAAATGTGGAAAATGTGAAATGCTGTGAATACTTTCCGGATGCACTTTACACATTTTGTTTTATGCTATATAACAAAAAAGTCACTTATTTTAGAGACCATGGGTAAAGAAAGAGCTAGAAAGTCTATTCTAGAAAGAACAAACCGGAATATTACAGACACAAACTTTCACATACGTGGCCTGTGTAGTGAAAGGTATTGACTACCTAGCCACCAGGGTGTGAGGACAAGACTAGCCTAGATATCCAGAGAAAGACATGCCACAGAGGGCATCTGGTGCTAAATGCTCTACTTTTTAATGAGGCTGGGAAGCCTAGGTGAGATAGGCTCACTATATTTGTCCAGAGAACATAGGATACAGTTTATTAATTACTGACTTGGTCCTTGGGTTTGCCCAATGTTTTTTTTTGTTGTTTTTTTTAATATATCAGCCAGTTTTTCATAAACATGTTCAAAAGCTCAGGCTGCTGTGTGCTCAATAAATCCTAAAGCATACCAAGGTCTCTACTGTACCTAGATTTGTAAACAATCAAGTATCGGGTGTGACCCAGAGTATGAGCAAGGCTCAGCCAATAGCAACCGTTTACCCAGAGCACAGGGGACAAATAGCATGCATGCTTTCATAGTGCTTAAAAACAATCTTGGGTGGTTACTGTTAAGTATCTGAGCACACACTGTATGAGAAGGGTGCAGCTTCATTCACACACACACACCTTAAACAGATTTAGCAATACAGTCATGTCTTTTCTGGCACAATAAAGAACCCTGTTTGTGAGCAAGCACTTAATAAAATGACAATAAGGTTTGCTGCCTTTGAAAAATGTCTTACTGAGGTACTTATGTTTTCACAATTAGTCTTACCAGTTTTCTTCTTGTATCTGGTTATGATGAAATATGACACGATGTAGAGTACTGCAAAAAGTAGGAAACAAATCTGAAAAGAAAAAAAAACCCACATTTAATAAAAGGGTTTACCTTGAATCTAATATATATATGTCATATAAGGACAGCTAACCTGCACCACAGTGCCCTATGTACTGAAAGATTATACAAAGTAAACTAGGTAAACTAGATTCTAAAGATTAGGCTAATTTAGGTTATCTTGACTACTGTGCACACCCCCACATGATAAAACGACCTACTTATAGCAGTGATACATACCAATACAGTACATAATAAATAAACAAGTAATTAATAAAACTTGGCATAAAGATGCATACTGTATCTATCAGTCACACATACACACACTCACTGCATATTTATGTTGCATACGTTTGAACATCTGATTGGTTTTATGTAAATGTGGGCCGCCTGGCTAACCTAGCAAAGCAAAAAGACAACACCAGCGGACGCGGTTATGAAACTCTCCTAGCTCCCTGTTTATTATATGACGCACATTGCAGCTGTAGGGAAAGGGGTTAAATAGGTGTGAGCCTAGCGCTGTAGAAGGAGGAAAGGAATGTGTGTGGGAGGTGCATGCATGTAAAACAGTGAAAATGGTGGCTTAATAGCACCTGATTTCAGTGAGTGAAGAAAGAAAGAAAGAAAGAAAGAAAGAAAAAAAAAAGCTTAGAAAAAATAGAAACGCATGGGCTATATGTTAAGAAACCAAATGTTTTGACTATAAAAACCGTCAATCACCATCATGAAATGAACAAGTTATTTTCCTATGTGTTTTTGGGTTGATATTGGATAAGGCTGCAAACTAAAGTGGCCCAGAAATAAACACCTTCAGGAATTTGTTGTTAGGTAACAGTGTCATCCGCCCACATCTACTATCACTGACCAGCACGTAGCTTCACTATCTGGGTCTAATGTTAGAAGCCCTACCTCAGCAAACCATCTCAACATTACACAGCTGATGAGCTGGCTAGAACGAGACAACTTGTACACACACAACTAACTAAACCTAGGCCTCTATAGGGACATCTTACACCTATTCAGTCAATCTGACAAGCAAAAAAAACATTTTGCTTACAGGTTTTATCATCTAGAAGCAATTAAAGAAAATGCTTAGATAATTAAGACCTTAAATAAGGGAATAAATATCAAACACCAAATAAAACATATTGAGGATTCATTTGAATTAAACCCTTAATTGCTGCATAACAGAAAAACCACAGCTAAATGCTTTAGAAATGCTTCATTGAGTAAAAGTATAATGAATATAACAAGAACATCAGACTGTTACAAACATATTATTTCACACTGATCATATAGGCTGGGGTAGGATAGAAAATGTACTTTAATAAACTAGGGTTTTATTAAAGTTAGGCGAATAGTATTTGCTTCACTACACTAAAATATGGGTTACCTTGTTGGAGTACCTTAGTTAAGGTACCAAAGAGGACCCCACAGCATTTCCCTCACCTCACATATTACTGCAGTTCCACTTTCCCAGGTTTACATAGTTAGTAGTACAGACCCTGTTCTATCTACACTGTCCTTGGCACCATGGACAGCGACAACAACAGCGGTATAGTCTGTACACAAGGTACCACAACAGCAGCATACTAGGTTACAAGAAAGGTTTTCACAAGCTAATGAACACATGATGATGGAACGCTTTTGCAGGAACCTGCTGAGTAAAACAGGTGTCTGGTTTAAGCAAAGAATGTTGACATTTGATACTGAGACACTTGACAGAATATGCAAGCGCCAGAGGCTTAAAGTGGTAACTTGCGATGTTTATATAATATATCGTCCACATAAGATGTCATTAGATACTGCTAAATGTCCATATGTATTTTTTATGCAGCCATTATGAAATGTCAGTTATGTAGCCATAATACGTATGAACTTGATGAACGTATGAAAAATACAAAAATAAATTATTGACATCAATAACGACGACAGCGTGCTATCGGTACAGTGCCGTACCGTACCCTAGCGGTACTTCGTACTTTTAAAACGATATTCGGCATGCATACTGATAAAGACAAAATACACAGAGATAAAGAGACCCAATAACGATACACATAATTTCCGCTAAATCTTTTAACGTATTAGTTGAGCTCATTCATATACTGTAACATTTATTACATTATATAAAAGTTTGCGTTTGAACCAACATTTTGGAATACGGTAAGCAAAATACGACATTCGCTGATTCTTTTGTTGCGCCCAAATATACTCTTTACAACTTGTACTGTGTCTGACTGAGAGTAAAAGCTAACACTAGCTAGCATCACTGCATACACATCAGAGGACGTTATAATATTAGCTGGCTAGCTTAGCGCATCCAGAGTACGGTACGGTACCGTACGTTACTTACGATGTACTCGCGAACTTGACTGTGGAAATTCTGCTCTCTGATAGTAACATCGTCTTCTTCCATTCTTCATATTGCAAATGCAAACTGCCCACTCACTACATGTTCGCTCGTAGAAATAGAAAGGAGGCGATGCGAATTGGTAGAAATGGGCTTTACACTCTAGTCGGACTGGCGCTGACAGACAGTTTACAACGGACTAAGGAACCCTCAAAAAACCGCCCCAAAATAAATTACGTCATCGCGTCGCGACATCTCGTACTGCGCCCCGGAAGTTAATTACCATGTTGTCGTGGGCCATGTCAACAAATATGAACCACATGGAGAAATTCTGGGTGTAAAACGTGTGCGAGGCAGCTTACTAATTTTGTCTATGTTGAAGGTGTCGTAAGAGTCTTTATTATATTCTTTATTGAATTGTTCCAAAGCACTAGAGCGCCACATTTAACTGTTTGTGTTAGCCAAACTGATTGGCTTTACATTTTGAAACGATAACACGAGCCACTTCCTAGTTGTTGGGTAATTGGTATTTGCTTGCATGTGTAAAACAGTTACACCACATTGGGTTGGATTTAGCTAACAAAAATGAAAGGCCAAGTAAGATCCAAGAAGAATCTTAATAGGAAAAATAACAATCGCGTATTAGAGAAATACATGTTATCAGTGGACGAGTTTATTCAAAGCAAAGGAGTCTCGGGTGAAGTAGATAGTGACCGTGGTTTTATATTAATTAAGAAGAAAAGTCGAAAAGAGCTACGTAGAGAAAAGCGTAAAATGAAAAAAGCCAAAATTAAATTAAATTTTGAGGGCAAAACTAATCTTAGTTTACCCGCTGATGCTAGTCATCCTCAAACACAGAGAAAGAAGCCAAAAGAAAAAACTGAGAAATCAAACAAAGATGTGTCAAAACCTTACCAAACCATCTCTACCAGCAACACTGAAAAGACACCTGAGCATTCTGTTGCCCAGACAACTTCAAAAAAGGGAAAGAAAACAAGTAAACTTCAAGAATCAAGAAAAATTGCACTTCTGGAGGCAAACGAAGCAGAGGACAGAGAAATAAAAAAGTTAGAACGTTGTCTGGGGTACAACAAGAGGAAAAACAAAAAGAATCTTCCACAATCCTTTGTTGATGATGGACTGGATTATATACTTGGTTTACTTGATCCTGGCTCATCAGCCGCGGCGTTGTACGACAGTGACAATGACATGGACACTGCCAAAGACAACTTTGAAAAGCTGGGTAAAAGTGACTCTGAAGTATCGGGGGAGGAGGATGAACAAGGAGACGACTCTGTAAATGACACCGACGAGGGCAATTCAGCTGATGAAGAAAGTGTGATTGATGATGATGATGAAATGGCTGAAGATGAGAATGAAGTGATAGAAGAGGATGAGAGTGCACAGGAGCAGTCTGAGGACTCGTCCAATGACCATCAAGAAGAAATTAGCGGTCTTATAGTGAACACAATAGAGTCAAAGTCTGTAAGTGTAAACGTTGAAACCTTTCGGGTTATGTATTCATTTACATTTCATTGTTTTCTTGAGTACGCCGGGCATTGAAATTATCTGGCTAAAATTAAACATTTTTCCAAATTCAGTTCAGCTCTATGGGAGTTAAGTATGTGCCACCTCACCTGCGTGGCACTGGAGATGATAAACGCAAAGCTGAGCTCGAAAAGCTGAAGAGGACCGTTAAAGGTCTGATGAACAGGTAGTGTTGTTGAAACAATATTTTTAAATACCCTTAGTGTTATATTGTGTAAATTGTCAAAATGGGTACGGTAATCTAGCCTGGTGTAACCAGACCTAAAATGTACTTTGTGAATAAGGTCTGGCCATGCTCAATTGGAGCGTAACAGTTGTTTCCTCCTACTGGGCGTAGACCTCTCTGGTTAATTATGAAACTATTGGAAAGCGATGAACATATCAGCGTTGCTACAACAGTTACGATCGTCTTATCTAGCTCTACCACCACGTCGAAACACGCTTGACTTCAACATCATCTCACTAACCCACCCTGATTGGGTCGCTAGCAGGGTGGCTGTGAAAACGCTAATGTGATCAGGGTTTCCAGACTATAATCTCAGCGAAAATAAATGTATATGATATCAACAGTTGGTTAGAGCCAGGCTAAAGGTAACCCCCCTCCTTAAAGCTGCTGACATTTTTCACCTAAATAATAGTCATTGTTGAAGTATTAAATATAGTATAACCAGAATTCACCTTATCTATGGAAATTCTTAGTGTGGCTATTGAATTAATGTGCTACTTAGAAACATATCTTCAACTCTGCTTGCAGTTATACCCCTGTGTGTGTGCTAAATTTACTAATTTAGCAACAGTTGTGCAATATCCAGTATCTATAAAGACCAGAAACAGGACATTGCCAAGGCTCATTAAGCATAATGGTGTCTCTTCGATAGCATGTGATGTAGTTGTATGGTGTAGTTTATTCTAGCAACACCGCGTGTGTGCGTGTGTGTGTGTGTGTGTGCGCTTGTGTCCTGACATTTCCAGGCTGAGTGAACCCAACATGTCATCCATCAGCGGTCAGCTGGAGGAGCTGTACATGAGCTCCAGCAGGAAGGATATGAATGACACCCTAACAGAGGTGCTGGTAGCTTCCTGCGTCACCCCGGCGCTGATGCCAGACAGGCTGCTGATGGAGCATGTGCTGTTGGTTAGCGTCCTCCATCACACCGTTGGGTTGGAGGTATGTTCCTTCTAAAGATGGCTGCCTGCCATGCAGCCACGGCACTGTTGACGCTGTCTACAGTTTATATCTGCTCCTGCGTCAAAGCTACGCCGTAGCTTTGCTGGAAAGGAACTTTTTATTTTTATTTAATAAATGCCTTGAACATTAACCAAGACTACAACTTAAAGGGCTAGTCAAGGGAAGTCATTTTAGTCTTAACATGTCATTAAAGGTTGTAGAGGTTTAATATAAACACATACAAACTATGAAAATCTACTTACATTTGAATCGCAAAATATTCCCTATATTTATTTCACTTTCTGTCTGTCCGGCGATTTTCTGGGTGGAGTTAACTCG
>JAODTR010000013.1:2608468-2628821 GCA_025399935.1 Amblyopsis rosae
AATTGTGACACAACTTGGATTATACATGGATATTTGGCAGTTTCTTCAGGTGCTTCTGTCTTCTGACTGTTCATAAAGATACAGTTTTACTGAGCCAATCGCACCTTCTGAAAGACGGGCCATTGCAGCTAGCTAGATGAGTGAGTTGCACCACTGAAGAATGTTGCAAGGGGGAGGGTGTATGGGGGGAAATTACGAACACGCCCATTCAGCCCTTTGCATGTAGCGTTTTTTGTCATAATGTAAACACGCTTATTATTTTTTTATTATTATTTATTTGGTTGATGTATATTAAATATATCCCTCTACAATATATTAGGAATATTTCTGCACTTTGTAACCTCTTTCTTTACTATCTCTTTAACATGAGTAGACAGGTATTTCCCTATGGCATTTCTGTTTTTTTTATGGAAGTAAAAATACAATCAGCTCTCTTTTTATGAATGCCATTTCCTGTTGACACATATTCTTTCCCAATATTTGTTATGTTTATTTCAAAGCATTGACACTTTTTTTCTGTTCTGTTTTGGGAGCCATAATCCATTTCCGTATGGGGAGGCATTGGTGCGACATTTGACAGACAAGAGCAGAAGTACATTATTTAGGCTACTGTGTAAGCTTTGTAGATTTGACGCAAAAGCATAATTCAGCCTTAATTGAATATAAATTTAAGGAATGATGGTATTTTAAAATATATGTAAGTTTTCTGGGTGGGTGTGTTGAACAGCCAAAATATAGTTATATAGATATACCAGTCTAGTTGTTTAGTGTTAGTATAACATCTTTGTCTTCCTTACCTGAGGGTGAGTGAAGTTGTAATCTCTGTCTTGTTGACAGTTAAACTGGAAACACCAGTTACCAAAGCCTTTCCATGGTAAATGGCCATAGTTGTATATTATGTTAAGTTGTATTTACTATATTTAGTGTGCTTTATATGGCGCTAAAGTGGTGAGGCATACTTTTACAAATAGTACATGTACTGCATGATGCAATTGATCCCTTGGGGATCACAAATAATACTTCACCGAGTGTCAAATCTACAGGTGGGAGCACATTTTCTTGAGACGGTGGTGCGAAAGTTCGACGAGACGTACAGGAGTGCCGGTGAGGGTAAAGAGTGTGTCAACCTGGTGGCCATAGTGGCTCACCTCTACAACTTCCATGTGGTGCACGCCTTGCTCATCTTCGACATCCTGAAGCTGCTAGTGGCAGGCTTCACCGAGAGAGACCTGGAGCTGGCCCTGTTTGTGCTGAAGAACGTGGGCTTTTCCCTGCGCAAGGATGACCCACTGGCCCTCAAGGAGCTCATCTCTGACGCCCAGCGCAAGGCCAGCCAAGCCGACTCCAAGTTGAATGAGCAGAGCAGGGTTAGTCCGAGGCACACAGTAAACGACACAGGTAGACATGTCCTCAACAAGTATAACTTCATGTTGTGTACATGGATTCCCCCAGGTGCACTTCATGTTGGAGACCATGCTGGCTTTAAAGAACAACGATATGCGGAAGATCCCAGGCTACGACCCAGAGCCTGTGGAGAAACTTAGGAAGTTTCAGCGAACTCTGGTAGATTTTCAACGCACGTCTGGCTAAAGTAGCAAATAGACTATTTTATACCATTCCCAAAACTGTTATACACAGTTCTTCTGTGCATGGTATATAACTGTCTAATTGCATATATATATATATATATATATATATATATACACACACATACATTAGGGATGGCACCAATACGATACTGAGATCTGAAATCGGCCCGATACTGACTTAACTTAGCATTGGCATCGGTGACAATTGAACCGATCTATGGGCTAATCCAATTACATTAATTTGCATGTGTAAATCTACTGTCAAGCATCAGCAATGTCTAACCTACCCAGGCCACAGTACACTATCAGCAGCAGGTTTCTAAAATGCATCTAAGTCCTAAAATAAAGATTGGCTGTCATTTATTTGTGAATTAATCAATGACAACATTGTAATGTTTTCTTATATATATATAAATAAATAAATAAATAAATAACCTATGTTACATTATGTTTTACAGAGTTAGGAAGCCTGATGGTTCCTTACATAAAACATGATTCCCAGTCTCTTCCTCAGTCACAATGAGGAATACAGAATAGCTTAATTTAACATTGAAATCGGATCGGTACTCTGTATCGGCCAATACCTGAAGTGCAGGTATCGGGACTGAAAAAATTGGATTGTGCCATCCCTAATATATATGCACACACACACACACACACACAACAGGAAAACATTAATAGACCAATGCAGCAATTTTTCTGCTTTTACTATACAATTTTTATTTCATAGTGGCTTTAAAAAGTATTCATACTCCTTGAACTTTTCCACATGTTACAACCACAAACGTAAATTGATTTTATTGGGATTTTTTTTGTGATAGACCAACACAAAGGGACACATAATTGTGAAGTGGAAAATTATACATGGTTTTTCAAAAGTTTTGAGTCAATACTTTGTAGAACCACCTTTCGCTGCAATTACAACTGCAAGTATTTTGTTGAATGTCTCTACCAGCTTTGCACATCTAGAGACTGAAATATTTGCCCGTTCTTCTTTGCAAAATAGCTCAAATTCAGTCAGATTAGATGGCGAGCATCTGTGAACTAGGGCTGGATGATTAGATCAAAAAGTAATACTGCAATTATTTTGGCAAATATTGTGATTGCATTATAGTAAGCAGCTTCAATAATTCTGTTTACTTTGTTATCAAAGTTTAAAACTGCTATGTATTATATTTTAAATCTAGCAGCACACATATGTTCTAAGGTACAATACAGTATAGTGGAAAATATCGTATAATATAGTTAAACATAGATTGAATTGATGCTGGTGTGCTTAGTATGTGTGACATCCAGTAGTAATGTCATATAGAACCACTTAAATTAGAAAAAAAAGCATAATTAATAAGGTAGCCTAGCCTACATGTATTTTGAAAAATGTAGGCTATTAAGTAATTAAATTAAAATAAAGTCTCAAACAAGCATTGATCTACTCAAGTTGGGAACAACTGAATATCTGATAAATTAATAAACGCTACAGTCATTTGTGCTTGGCTTTACCAAAGACTTGAGTCTGTCTCCATCACTTGGATTATATGGTGAGCAATTTTTTTTTCCCCCTTTCAAACCTCGCCCCTTTTGGATTTTGTATCGCTCTAGTAAAACAGACTATTCAATTAAGCCTGTGCTCTAAGAGAACAGGGCCGATTGATCACAGGCTATATGTATCGGTTTGTCTTGTTATTTTCTGCATGGTGCCCTGCACCATGCGCCAGCTTTCCCTGCCACGGTCGGTCTTTGACGTGCCTTTCTGGAAATCTACCGCTTCTCCCGGGCGGTACAAACATTATTTACACAGGCCTGCCTTACTGGTCAATGTCGCTTCTATATTTTTTACCTTGCCCTGCTTTAAACCTTTCCACAACTTTATCCCTGGCCTGTCTGGTGTGTTCCTTGGGCCTCATGATGCTGTTTGTTCACTAATGTTCTCTGACAAACCTCTGAGGCCTTAACAGAATATCTGTATTTATACTGAGATTAGATTACACACAGGTGGACTTTATATACTAATTAGGTGACTTCTGAAGGCAATTTGTTGAAACAGATTACATTTTTTTATCAGAGTGAATGGTGGTGTATGCTTTCACACGCCACACTTTTCAGTTGTTTATTTGTCAAGACATTTGACAAACCATGTTTAATTTTCCTTCTACTCACATATATGCAGCACTTTGTGTTGGTCTATCATAAAATCCCAATAAAATATATTTGTGACAAAATGTGGAAAAGTTCAAGGGGTATGCAACTTTTGCAAGCCACTGTATTTACATGTGCCATATGTAATTTTATATTGATATAAGATTTACAATATATTTGTACTATTACATTAAACAAAATGTATTTCAGAGCTCTATATACAGTAGTCTATTTTTCCCCCCAAGAATATTTTCCCCCACTGGTTCTTTGTATATTTCATTACAGCCAGCAGGGGGCGCCGGAATTCCATCATAGCAGGTTGATCATATTGAACTGAGTTGTTTGTTCAGTTGAATGGTGTCAGATAAATGAGTGCTTGACTTGGGTGTCTTCTGACATCTGTAAGCCATCTGGAGAATGTATTTATTGTTAATGTGCTAACGGTCTTGTCCAGTTGCAACCATAACTTAGGTCAATCACACAGAAACCCACCCATCTCTGGAAAACCATTGAAACCACTGTGCCGTCTAGTGACTTACTGGAGGGCACTGCAGTAAATATGCGCGCACATGTGCACTCAGATCCACCACCGCGCTGGAGGCAGTGATGTGAAGCTCAGGGTCTCCCTGGAGAATCTTCTGGTAGCGGAGCAAGTTGGCCGCTGGTGGATCGTGGGCTCCTCCTGGAGCGGAGCACCAATGATCAGCGGCCAAGAAAGTACCACCTCGAAAAGCAGCGCTCCCCAGGGCAAGGTACCTTTCATTACACTGTTATCATTGGCTTATTTATTGTGCTCCTTAACATGACCTCATGAAAAAGAAAATCTAACAAGCAATATGTTACATTTAATTAAAAATGTGTAACATGGTTATAGACAATTTCACCATTAATTTACCTCTTAAGCTAAATTAAGAAAACTAAATCAT
The DNA here is from genome assembly GCA_025399935.1 of Amblyopsis rosae. Lineage (NCBI taxonomy): Eukaryota > Metazoa > Chordata > Actinopteri > Percopsiformes > Amblyopsidae > Amblyopsis > Amblyopsis rosae. The sequence continues at coordinate 2,613,120 of JAODTR010000013.1, forward strand.
TTTTGCCAACCATGTTGGTTCTCCAATAAGTGTTCAAAGCCAACCGTTGATGTCTTTGTGAGGTGAGCACTGTTTCTGCTCCTGCCTCCACAGTTTAGTGCAAAGGTGTTAGAACTGGCCAGGAAGCAGAGGATGAACACAGAGGTGAGGAGGAACATCTTCTGTGTGCTCATGACCAGCGAGGACTACCTGGATGCTTTTGAGAAACTGTTGAGGTTTGTTGTATAGTCCTGTCCATGTTACTGGCTAGTGGGCGCCAACGCAAATGTTATTACCGCAATTCACGCAACATCTTTTCTATCTCTAAATTTCTTATTTCTTGATGGCCTGATGGTCATTTTGGCCTAGCTGCCATAAATGATCAACTTTACCAGCAGCACAATAATAATAATATGGCAACCAGCAACGAGTAAACAAGAGAATTCACGCTCTTTGTGATTGGTTGTAATCCGCTCTCCGTGGAATTTGTTTTGCTAAGATGCTGGTGTTCTTAGTGTGACATCTAGTGGCAGAATGTCATATAGAACAAATACATAAAAATAAAGTATAAAGTCTATAGAGTGAACATAATAAAGGCCAGAAAACAATTGACAGATTTTTCCTATTTTTTAAATGTATATTTGCTTATTTTCAATGTCCGATGTCATTGAGTGTCTTGAAAGGTGTCCAGAAATAAATTATATTATTTATTATATATAAATCTATAAAAATATGTACACATTTTATTTCATAGTATAATTTATTTTATAGTGTTCTTGAATTTTGTTGGAGAAAAGTGTCAACATGGTTTACATGTGTTGTTCAGAATGGGTTTAAAAGACCAGCAGGAGAGAGAAATAGTCCATGTGCTGATGGACTGCTGCCTGCAGGAGAAAACCTTTAATGCTTTCTATGCCGTGCTGGGAGACAAGTTCTGCGCTCATGACAGACGCTTCCAGGTACACACTAGTCTTAGCATCTTCCCGCCGTTATTTAGCACTATGTTACACAAGCAGCTCTGTGCTGAACGTCTGATGACATACAGTGTATCTGTAATCTTAACAGCACATTCAGGAAGTGGTATTGTCGAATTTCATTGGCTGTTAGCATTGTCACTGACACGGCTGTATCCGGAATTCCGGTGCAACGCTAGTGCAATGTTTTATTTACTAATTTCATTCTTTCTGTTTACTTTAAGCAGTAACCCTAGACTGCTTATTTAACAGATGTACAAGACTTGTGTCGTTTAGTTTCCCAACAAATTCTTCAATGTTTAACGTCCGATTCAGTCATTGAGTTATGTAGTTTGTCATTGTGCATGTCAATCAAAATGCTCTCCTGTCAAGTAGGCAGGTCTTGACACAGTTAGCGAGCGCTGTGTTCCAGACTTTATGCAAGTAAAGGCTGGCTCTGTGAGACTACTAACTAGGGTTGGGTACTGAACTCTGTACTTTTAAGAGTACCGACCGAATTACGTCGGTACTACAGAGTATCGATTGAGATTAAATCAAACGGTACCAGATTTCGGTACTTTAGCGCACGTAAAAAGAGAAACGCGATCAAGATTACATCATACCTGCACAGCATGCAGTGTGTTAAATGTTCAACACAATCACAGCTACAATGAGCCAAAAGAAATTACAGGTTTACCTTTTTTCTGTACTTTACTCCCACTTGTCATGGAGGGTTACATTTATCCAGTTGCTGGCTGCAGGAGTTTCGATTAAAAGTTCTGGCCTATTTAATGATTGCTCAATTTTCGCTGTGCCTTTGAGACTAAAGGAGTTTTCAGTATCTACTCTTCATGTTCAATGGATTAATAGCTCTTTATGTTAGCGCGTTACGCATCTATTTATCATTCTGGAAGTGAAGCTTATATGCGCGATCCCATCAAGGGGACCCAATCACGGCACAACATCGCTTCCAGCTCTTGGCAAAACATTGTCGGCGGTTCATGTAAAACATTACGTAGTTGCAGTTGAGACTGGAGCAGTGAGATAAACAGACGCTGTAGAATCGGCGACAGCAAACTCTTGCGGCGGTATGATAGAGCTAACCTGACATGCCAGAGGAATTGTCACAAGTTACAGCGAAATTAAACGGAAACTATGATAGAGCAGGAATTAGGTCACGTCTCCGTTTTCAGATCAAACTAGGCTTATTGTTTATAGCGGCAATAGTTACAACGTCCTCATTTCGGATTTAACCCTGTAGGCTACAACTACATTTAAAGTCACTATGAAAGTGTGCTACGCTAACGTAAAATAACGTATTTCTGCTTCGGAGAATGTAGTTCATAGACAGCATAGACACTAGTAGGGTAGGGGGCGTTCAAGAAACCTGAGGGAGGCACAATAATGCTTACATTAGGCTGTAGGCTAAAGCAGAACTCCTAAAACATGTTGTTTGTAAAGAGTCAGTCAGGTAATTTTTTTCTCTAGGCAACATTAAATTAAATGAATAAAAATTATTATTACAAAGAGTAAAGTACTGAAAAAAGTACCGTTTAGGTACCGGTACCGAATTTGAGGTACCGTACCGGCACCGGTATCGATTCAAATGTGAACGGTACCCATCCCTACTACTCACTAGCTAAAATGTCCTCAAAATATATAGTTTTTACATCAAAACAGTTGTAAATAACATTAGATCAATGTAAAACATTTAACATGAATGAAAATGAGTTACAGGAAATCAGATGTGGTTTGTAGGCAAGAGGGAAAAGGCTTGATTTATTTCAGAATTATAACATGTTCTATTTATACATGTATAAAACAATAGAAACAATTAATTATTGTTTAACTATTGCATTGATATTTATATTTTACGCAATACATACAACTTAAAGATGGGATCTATTTTTCTGTCTTCTCATATGCTTCGAACATTGGAGAAAACATAATAAAAGTCTTCAGAGGGTTTGATCAGTGTCTTAACCATAGTTATATGGTCTTAACAAAACCACACTCACACTAAATGGGCTCTGTGACCACCTAGACCTCTCCCACTGTATTTGACCTGCATGCTGAGGCCAGCAGTCCAGGGTGGGAGCTTCTCACACCTCTCCCCTCAGATGTTATTTGTCTCACACTGTGATTGCAAACAATGGGGCTGTCACCAAGCTTCCTATTAGGCCCCTACAAGCTATCTCAAACTGATAACCATTGTCCCCGTCAAATATCTCGAGCCAGGACTGCTAGGGATGTTTGCCTTTCACGTGTAAACTGAAAAAAAATAAGAAAAGAAAAAAAACCTACACATCTGGATCCGGAAGACATTTGTCATCCAGATCCAGATGTGTAGGTTTTTTTTCTTTTGTTATTTTTTGCGATTTGTGGAGTAAATCCAATGCCTGAGTTCATGCTGTTGTTCTGCCAGATGACCTTCCAGTTCAGCCTATGGGACAAGTTTACGGAGCTGTCCAACCTCCCTGCCTGCGCATTCAGTAACCTAGCCCAGCTAGTTACCTTCTTGTTCCAGAAGAAGAGCCTGTCCATCTCCATACTCAAAGTAAGTGTTGAGAGTTCACTTCTGCCCTCCAATACACTTGGGCGCTATAGGTTTGAGTTGAAAGCCAATAGTGAATGTGTCTCTCTGTGTTTGTGTTTGCGTCTGCGTAGGCGATCGAGTTCGGGGAACTAGATAAGCCCAAGGTCCGTTTCTTGCGCCATGTGCTCACAAAACTGCTGCAGGAAACGGAGCCTCAGGATCTAGCTACTATATTCGGAAGGTGAGTCATTGCCTTGTCATAGCTACAGCCTGTCCAGCTTATTGTATTTAGCTGATGTCTGTGGTACGTAGGTGGGCTTTTTGGGACCATGTGTGATGTCATTGTATGGCCAAAGGGGCAGTATCTTAAGTAATAGACTGCTTAATGGCACTGACTAGATTTTCCTAGTGGTTTTTCATAGAATGTCACACATGGGCACTGGGTTCAGAAAATGATCAGATCTGCAAATGGAAGGTTTTTATGAATAGGGAGTAGGCTGGATCATTATAATACATACATTTGTTTCCATGGAAATGTTCAAGATGGCAGCTTTAATAATGCTCACAAGAGAAGTGTAAATAGTGGCAAATATTCTCTCTATAAACCTTTGTCGTAAAGCCTCCAGCCCCTCGCAGTGTAGCGCGTACTGTACGGCTGTGTGAAAGACAAATCAATGTACCTCGTTGTCTTCCACCCACCAGGATTTCCGGAATCCCAAAGCTAGGAATGCTGCGGGAGGGCTTGAAGCTTTTCATCAGCCACTTCTTGCTGAAGAACAGTCAGCCGCAGGGCACAGCTGAGCAAGCGGCTGTGCTGTCGGAGCGAGCCCAGGTCGCCACCAAGGCCATGGAGGCCAAAGAGGGAACACTCAAACTGTAGGTAAACACCAATTGGAGAGATGCGAGCCGTCAGGAGAGAATCCGAGCGCTCATTGTCCAGAATGGCTTCAGGTGAAGGTGACTTTACTGGATGCTATGATGGACAAAATGAGTTTTGCTGTGGTTAAAAGCAATGCACATTAAGGCTCGTGCTTGTATGTTCCTTTCTTCATTTTATACATGAACAATGTTTAATGATCTTTATTTTCCCACTCCAAATAAAAAAAAATGCTTTACTAACCTCTTTAAAACAAATGTTATTTCCCCCCATTGTGTTGTAGTGGCATGTATTGCATAACTGTTTACCCTATACATGTAATATTGTACTGAATCAATCAGGCTTCCAGCGTCAAGCCTTTCGTCCATAATTCAGTATACAGTATCTATATTGATATTACTGGGAAATAATTATTTTAGGGCTTTGATTCCAGGGAGCTGATGCCAGGAGTATCTGCCTGCATAGCATAGTCCCTCTGTTATGTTTGAGGCCATCTTTATTTGTGTGAAATACATCATCTTTTGAAAGAGAGAAGTCAAAGAGACACCAAGGTCATTCAAAGGTAATGCATGGATGTGTGTTTTATAAGTGTACTTAGCTAGGCCTATTTATTTAACATGTATAAGATGGTTGTAGGGGTATTGACCAGATGTAGTTTAGTGCAGTTGACATAATATCTCATTTGAAAAAGGATTTGGCCAAATATGTTAGGCATGAATAGTTGAGTTCTCAAGGAAACTCTTAAGAGGGAGCAATAGTGTGTCAATACACTCACCTAGACGTCCATACACTTGCCATTGTCTGCAGATGTGAGCCACAGAGGTGCCATCAACATTACATGAACTAACTGGGTTTGACCATCAGGTGAACTCAGTCTGCTAAGTTAAAATAAACAAGTAAGATAACCGGGAGAGATGAAATTCTGTTCATAATAATCAGTAGTCTAATACTGTGGGTTTGATCACCATGGGAACAGTACAATTATTAGTCATGAATTGAATAATATCTTTAAAGGCCTTTTTGGAGATTGTAAATCTACTGGATTACTGTAAATGCAAAGGTGTATTTTATCTTTACACATGATCAGGTGTTGAATCAGTCAAAAAGGTATTTCACAGTCATTAAGTGGTATAGACAAAGTCTTCTGATTATCTGTTTCTATTTTTTAATCAAAAGATAAGTCTTATATTTAGGATAGTTTTCTCCTCACTGTCTTGCAAGCATTCAATTGCAATTAAAATGCACTTTATGAGAAAATCTGCATCAATTAGCCTAACTGAATCTTTACATTTCTAAATAGGCCTATCATATAGCCTTTCTTGGCTATTTCTCAGAGATTACAAACATGTCTACATTGTCTTGTACAAATGTATTTGTTATCCTATATAATTTTTATTGAGAACATTGCCTTGGTATCTTCATGTAACAAAACCGTTGTTTCCCACATCAGTTTAACTCCAGCTAATGCAACCTTTTCATACAAGTGAGGGCCTTTTCCAGATGTTTATTAATAGGAAGCAATTGATAAACTGGTGTGAACTGTTTGTGTAGTCTTCCTGTGTGCAAATGTACCAGCAGTCAGAGCAAGCTTAAAGACATGTCTTGCTTGTTTGAGCATTACAGAATCAAAATAAGATACTTCCTTGGCAATTATGCATTTGTATTTAAAAGAAGGGGAGTAAAAAATACAAAAGCAAATGGCAATTAACAAATTATTCACTGGAAAGAATACGTTTGGATTTTATACAACATTTTATTTCACAGTCTGCACCAACAGAGACGCTAAACAATAATTTAGCATGCACTGGTTAACCATATTATAAATACAGTATAGAAAAATAAATGTATATTGTATTACTGCTATATGACACAAATAGAACACCACCAAAAAGTTAAACCCAACGAACTGCGTCAACCCAAAACGAAACGCCTATATATTGGCAAATGATTCTAATTATTGCGAATATTGCGAATGTATTGCAGTGTCCTGAGCCATAATACAACAGCATTTGCAAATAAACCATGCGCTGGAAATCTAAAAACTGATTTATTGCTTGTTTAGGCCCATGACAAGATATGACCACAGTCACCTTATACGTTTAGTGTTTTCGACTACAAACGTTATATCCCAGGTATGGGTGATTACAGTTGGATTACATGCAAAATTCCCAAAGTCACCTTTTATAGGACATTGACTCCGTTCCTTGTCTCAAGGCTGTGGACTTAAATCGCTGGTGTGATTTCTCTCGTCGTCTGAAGAGCAATCTGACGAATTGTACAGGAAGTGGTCGCCCTCGTCCTCATCGCTGTCCCTGAAGTCTCTAATTCTGCCATTTTTGGAGTCTGTCTTTTTGTGATAATCCGTTTGATCGAGTCCGTCCGACTTCTCCTGGCCGTTCTTAGCGCTTTTATGTTTCTCAGCCTCCAGAGCGGCCTGCTCCTTTGCCTTTTTACTCCTCTTCCACTTCATCCGTCTGTTCTGGAACCAAATTTTAACCTAGAAATAAGAAAACGTCTTTACATTGCGTAAAGGCCAAGCGTAAAGCATCGTGCGTAATTGTCAGGTTAAATCATCTTAAACCTGATCAATGTGCATTAATAAAAAAAGATAGTGTTTAATTTCCAAGCATGAAGGTGAAGTATATTCAAAGTAATAGAGGTTATATTCCAATACATTACCTGCGTTTCCGTCAGCATGAGGGACGTGGCCACTTCAAAGCGCTTGGGTCGGGACAGGTACTTGTTCAGTTTGAACTGGTGCTCCAGTTCCAGTAATTGTTGACTTGTGAACGCTGTTCTGGGTCGTCTACACTTTCCGAGCATGTTCGACTGCGCCTGAGCTGCAAGGTAAACAATCCAGCATAAATTCCTCACACCCTGACACTAAATGCATAGACATGGTGGATACATTTTTATGTAAATTGGGTTGGAACTGTGTGCATCTATTTGAAAACATAACCTTGTCATGACACGTACGTACATATCTACGACATTAAACTCAAGTAAGCAATTAATAGCCTACACACTGAGCCCACGTTTTTACTATATGTCGCAATGTATGCCAATGTAATCGCAAACAACAACGGATATGCATTTTCTGAAAGAAGCTAGCTGTTAAAACGAACGGTGAACAAAAAGCCAGTATCCAGTTGAGCAAATAGTGTGTAGACTTTGGGTTTCACGCCCCTCTGCCACTTTCCCACTGTCCATTATCTGGCGATTTTAGTTCCTCTATACTGAGTCCGTTGCCTTCAGCCAAATAAAATACACCGTGTGGCCTAAAGTGTCTTATTTGATTATCAGATTATCGACAAATGTCAGATCATCGATGTAAAAAGCATAAGCATAAATACAGACATATTTTAGCTGCATGTGCACTAAAAACTATTGCATTTCACTCAGTTCAGCTCAATTGGCTTACAGAAATATGCTATATTTAAACTCACAATTAAAATCGGACATTTTCGGGAGCATCATCCCAGATGTAGACACACGGAGCCAGTGGTCTAGCTGGAAGGTGCTTGCCGTAAATTTGATGGAGTCACCGGGATGATGGTGATGGGATCCGTGCGGGTACGAGTAGGACAAGGCCGGGTGTTGGCCGAGTGCGGCGGCAGAGTAGGTATACATTGGGTGGGCGTAGAGAGCCTGTGGGGGGATTCCCGCACTGCTCTGCGGATGTAATCCAACCATGCTGTGAGGACTGTTCAGGAAACCCGGTTTAGGAATCAAACCGCATGAGGAGATCCGCGGCGGTGATGGCGTCTCGGTGCGTAAAGTCTCGCCGCAGTTAGTGTTGATCTCTGGAGCCGTTACACTTCCTGACGACGAAATGGAAGAGGAGGAGAGAGAGGTCACCAGAGCTAGCGGAGAGGTTTGCACCTTTGGAGTGTCGACCGCCAGAAGCGCGTCGATGCGGAAATTTTTAGATTTCTCCATTTGGCCCGTGCGTCCTTTACACAGCCGCGTCTAAAACCAAGTGGGGTTGTTGCCTTTGTACCTCTCAAAAAGTTACGCTCTGGTTAGAAGTGTTAGCGAAGGAACCCGACGAGACAATTAATCCCTATTGCAAGAAGACGATTGGTTCCCCCGTTTAGCAGAGAGGTTGTACCATTGGACGAGAAAGTGTTTAGGACAGTTGTACGCATTGTGCCTCTCACCAATATGATTCATAGGTGTATAGGTTGTGTATGTGGATAAATAGAAAGACATACACACGTTATTGAATTTAATGCTGAACAATTTTAAAATGGGTGGATCAAAGATGTAAAATAAATCAAATTATAAATAAAATCTAGGATACAATATTGGCCATGGTCCAAATATGATTTTCAACATGATATTTCATGATTGTTAGGACTAAAATAAATTTAAATAAAACCTGCAAAACATCGCTAGATGTAAAGTTAATCATACCATTATAAAAAACACATTTATTTCATGAAGCCATTAGGAAATCTCTCTGACCTAAACTCTAAACTTGTTGCAGGCCCATTGAAGAGCCCCACAAATTAACATCAACATATTCTATCCTATTTTATACACCAAAGCAAGTCCAAACGAGCATAATTGTGCATCTGACAGGGTTATGATGGAGCAAAAATTATAAAATTATATATATATTATATATATAATTTTATATATATAATAAATATTATTAATAAAACTGATAGGTGTTGCTTACTTTTATTTTATTTTATTGATGTGAAAATTTTATATTTTTAGTTGGGATTTTATACTACAACTAGGCCTATTTGTGACCAGACCAAATCTATAATAAGACAGCACCAGCACATTGCTAACGACAGGCCAGATTTTGTAATTGAACGCCTGCGAGTGAGATTGAGAAAGAATTGTAATAGGCCCGTGACTCCGGTGACTTCGGTCTAATAAGCCACTTAAAGTAAATGGAAGAGGAGGTCAAAATGAGAATTATTGACACCCCGTTGCCCTTAACCTGTCTACCAATAAAGCTGATTAGTTTTTGTCAATTCATCAGCTAACCGCGCTCCTGGGAGCACGGTGCGTTGCTCGGGGGAAATCAACAAGTCATGCAGTGGGTTGTAGTTTCTAAGGATGACAATTTAATTGGAATGATCATGAGCGATTACACAATGATAATTTAAGATATAGTATGTGATACCTTGCTTTGCATAAGAGCTCCCGCAAACAAAGGGTGTCCAAAATACAGAGGGCTATATTGTGAAAGGCTAAATAAACATGTTCACCTCTGAGCGTTTAGAGGTGTTTTAATAAGTCGACAAAGTTTAAGCATTTGGCTCACCATAAATTGAACCAGCATTGGCTACATTATTACTTCCAGTAAATGCTCAGCTTGCCTATGATATGCCAACCCACGAACTGCCTGATACTGGGTTGGATATGCTTCTTTGTCCCACTGGTTTAATTTCATTAAGGGGCAGCATGAATATTTCTATTAAAGCACTGGTGAAATATAGAGCCATTTTCTATTGGCATGCAATCACCCAGATTTATTGCTCCTTTTCATCACATATGGGAGAGAAAATTATTAAGACCCCTCAAATGGATACAGACCTTAAACCTTGGTCTTTTTGGAAAGCTGTTAATTTGCTCCGTAATTACTTTCACAATTAACTAAAATACAAATCAAAGTGACAAATCGGCATAGTTTATATATTAATTACCCCCAGTAAATGTGTTCATTATGAAAAGGCAATTTAAAGGGACCTACGATTACTTTTTTATTACAATAAATACTGATGGTTGAATATTCTGTTGTCATTTTGCAGACTATAACGACTGTAGCCATTTGACCCAAAAACCAATGTCATAGCCTATCACTATAGGCTATCTATTATGTTTTCTGAACTTCAGAAAGAAAAACACGAAATTCCACATTGACATGTGGTCACATATAACAGATTTTTTTTCTGGAAAAAGCCGGCGGCTTCTCAAAATTCTAACCGACCTGGTCCAAATGTGTTAAGCCTAAATGTTTTGTTTCGGCTATGGGCTCAATAATAATAGGCTAAATAGTATTATTAATTATTATGTTAAATGTCAAATAAAATGAAATAGCTGGTTGGGTCACTTATATACATGCCACAGTTTGAGGCTATTTGAATGTCAGTAGACTTATAAACATATAAAGCACATTGTGCTAATTAGGCAATGCAACTATGGCATTTCCCACATCGAATATATGGTAAATGTAATATGTATCTTGGCCTGATGAAACACAGGCCTATAGGCTAATTATTATCTAACGAAAAAGAATTGTGCATATAAATATCTCCGGATAGTAAAAAAAAATACTTGAAATTATAATAAATATTACTCTCGTATAAAATATAGGCTATTTTTAACAGATGCGCGAATTTAATTAGTTTAAAATATGTGTCTGATTACACTTTAAATATTATTTTTTGGAGAACTGCAGTAATTATTTGGATTGTGATGATCATTTCTAATTCTAGATCTATTACCCCACTTTTTATTAAATGAATGAGCCACACAAGCACAATGATGCGTGGTTGTGGATATAGTTTCCTACAAAACATAAGGTCTAAACAGCTATTAAAATGATTTGTCCATTTCCATGACAGCCTATTTATTCTATTTTAATTATATTTTCATGATAGAATAATCTGCAAACAACATTGCTGACGTGAGGTTGAGGTTTTACTCAAGTAATTTAACTAATTATTACTAACAGATCTCGGAGTAGCCTATACGTTCTCTGACGTAATGAGTCAAGCATGACACGAAAGCCTTCAACATTTAGACGTGAACGTGGGTCGAGTGTATTTTAAATTGAGTAAATTCTATCCAATCAAGAACCTAACGGGATGTCCTCGGCCCAATCACCTTTCTGGCCATGCCGGAAGCGGATATAGTTATATTCTGTTGTGTTGATTTCTGTTTAGAAGAGGATAGGGAGACCGCTCTAAAGTTCTTATTTGTATTCCTCCATTAAAACAGTATTTCAAGGTAAACGCTTCAACATCTTAAAACACTTAATTTGTATCGTTTGATTTGACAAATGTCAAAAATATACACGCGGGTTAGAAACATAACCCCTGTGAAGTTAGCTGGCTCAACGTTAGCAGCCCGGTAAACGATGTAGCATGCTAACACTCTTAACGAAAAAAGCGCTACTTCCACACGTTTGATGGAACAGTGCGGCCCACGACCAATAAAGCCGCATTAGTTTAAAGTCTCAATTGGTGTCTGGGCTTGTTCATGTGATGTACAAAGCATTGTTTACCGTTTGACAGCTGCTGAGTCACGAGCTAACTGTCTAGCTTGCTGTTCATTGTTGCTAGCTTAGCTGATGTGCTTGAATTTATTTTCCAGTTCAAGTTTCATATCGGCAATTGATTTTTCCTAAGGTGGTGTAACCAGAAACTGGCAACAGTTTCTTTTTAATTTGCCAGTTTAAGTTGACACGTAGAATAATTTTAGCATTGCAATAGTATCTCTCCTGTGTTTCACACTGAGATTCTGTTGTCAGCCCCTGAATAAAGACCCATCATGAACGAACATGTGTAAAGGTGTTCGTTCATGAACAGGCTAATCAAATGGATGATACATGTCTATTATGATTCGTGGACAGTATAGCACATGGATTGTTTATGGTTTGTCTGAAAAGATTTGGAGCTCATGGTCTTTTCCTTCCTATTCCTATTCTGTTTCAGATTGGACGACAATCATAAAATACAATTGTAGTCAATAAATGGAAAATATCTAACAATGTTCAGCTTTGAGGGAGATTTTAAACGAACCCCCAAGGTGTCACTTGGTGGAGCAAGTAAAAAGGTTGGTTGAATTTGATTCATTTATAATAATTCATTTTCATATCTGCTGAAGTTGACATTTATATTTGCACATTCTCTGCTTTTGCCTTTCAGGAGGAAAAAGCATCTCTGCTCCATCGCACCCAAGAGGAACGAAGAAAAAGAGAGGTACTGTAATTCATCTTATTCAGCTTTGTATGCTATACTCATGAAAGCAGGTCATGGCTTCACCTTTATGCTTATCTAACAAATTATTGAAGATTGTGATGGTCTGATGGCTATGGCCAGCGGTTGATCGTTTCTCCTGATTTGTTTATCTTATGTTTGATTGCTGTTAGGATGAGAGAAGAAGATTGAAGAATTCCATTATTATTCAGTCCTACATACGTGGGTATCAGGACCGTAAACAGCAAGTAAGTTTGCATTTATTGTTTTTTTATTTTCTCATTTGGCTAAATGCATATATTCCTCATGGGGAATTTGTCCCCCATGAATAAATTGACTGCCTTGGACAGACATGTCTCTGTTGTTTGACCCCTGACGTGTTCCTCTTCAGTATACCATTCAGAGGACCAAGTTTGATGAGTGTGTCAGCCACTCACAAGCCTGGGGAGGACAGGACACTGGCAGCCTCAGCCTTTTAACAAGACAACTCATCTTTTTTTATAGACAGGCTGTGGATACACACAGATTGGTGAGAATGTGACTTGTCTTTGATGCTTTTCAATTCAAACATGCATTGTATTTATTACCTGGTGCACAGTGTTTAATCTCTTGAGTCTGTGTTGTGATTATGTTTAGTTTTTTATAAAAAGTTCACATTTTGTGTGCTTAAGTAGATATGGCTGTGTCAGAACCTGGTGAAGCACAACGGTCAGTTTGTGAAGCTGTTAGCCGGCCCAGAGAGGCAGATGTGCGTGTTTCAGATAAAGAGGATTTTAGGCTTCTGCTGCAGGTACTATATTACTGTGAGACGAATACTATCCATACAGATCGCTGTGACCATTCTAATGAACTATTGGACTGTTCATTGACTGGATACTCAGCATTGTACTTGTCTTTGTCTCTTAGGCTTTTACAGAATTGCAAGGATGACAGTTTGAATGTTACCGTTCCAATGAGGATGTTAGAGATCTTCTCTTCAGAGAGAACATATCTTCCTGTTCTTGTCGATGCAAACTGTGTAGCATCATTAATCGAGCAGATTTTGCACTATATGGTTCAGAAAGGTAAGTGACTCATCAGTTGTTTTTCAAAATGTAAAAATATTAAAGTGTACATTATTTTGTTACATGGTTTATAGAATGTATTGGCAGTCATATTTCATTATCAAGCCTGTGGACTTATTTTTAAGTGTTATAACATCAAAAGAACCCTATTGTGTGACATCTGTACTGTAACTGGACTGAACCCACCGCTATCACTGTCCTGCAGGATACTACAGGTCGCTGTATATTCTAGTGAATTTCCGGCTCCCCTCGAGTCTAGAGTACAGCAACGCTCCCTCTATCCCACTGGCAAGCACACTGTTGGAGCACATCCTCAAACCCCTGCACTTTACATACTCCTCCTGCACAACAGGCGCAAGGTAAGTACAACAGCTGCATGTCCCCTTTTAAGTCCAGTTCTTTTTTTACAGGAACTGCTGTTCCTCCACCTTTATGATTCAATGTGGATCTGATGAAGTGTACGCTCCCTCGTAGCATTTGTTTGTTCACTGAGATCCATATAAGCTCAGCCCTTTCTCTAGACATGATGTCACACTACCTCTTTAAAGAACAAGCGACATTCCTCAACTGTGTGTGTGTACGCTTCCACACTAAACCTAAGTTACTCACAGACTGAAACTGAACCAGTATTTATATCTTATGCATATTAAAACAATGTATTTCCATTGTTTCTACAAAGCTGATCTCCATTTAGCAGAAGCAAGTTGTACTGTTTAATTTAGAATGTCCTCTTTACTATTGAGGTGAGGAAGGCAGCTACAGTCGAGGTCTTAACTAGAGCTCAGTAGTGCTTTACGTTGCGTTAAGATAAGGTAAAGGTCTGTTCTTTATTCTGTCTTTGAAGGTATTTCCTGCTGCTGTATATGCTGTAGTGAAACTGGTGAATATAGACCTGCCAATGCTATGCAGACTGCAGCATGAGGAATGTTTGTGTGTGTGTAGGGTATCATGCTTCTACTCAGCTCAGTACTGTTATTATTATTATTATTATTATTGTTTTGTCTCGAAGCTGTAGTTGCTTCTGTAACCAATTTACAAAAATCCATAAAGAGCTGTTACTCACCAGTGTGCAGAATATCAGACTATTTGCCCTCAATTTGAGGCATTTTTAATGACAAACGACAAGGGTACTGTCTTTTCTTCTTTGAAGGAAAGCAGGGCGGGAGAGTGAGAACCCTGTGTACACACACACACACACAGTCTAACAGCTCTGAGCCAGCATGCCAGATGTAGGGACTTGGGCAGACAAAGTGGCTCTGTGTGGAGAGACAATATTGGAGCCCAACACACATGTTCACATATGAATGAAATCTTCTTGGCAGGTCTTGGCAGTTTGCAGTCTTCTTAAGCAACAAATGGTGATTTGTACCTGCGTTTATAGAGGGTACCAAGCATGACAGGCGTCAGACAGGCTAGTGGTAAAGGTGGTTGGTTCCAAGACAAAGTTCAGGGTTTGCTTTCAGACAGCTAGCACTTGGTTATTTTTTAGCAACTGCATGCAAGCTGTCTAACCCCTACACGCTAATTCATACATAATCATGTAATTCGTACTCAATGTACTTAATGTTGGGAAAGTTTAAATTATAATTGCTAATTTTACAACTTTTTAAATACTTCTTATGAATATACTCTGACTGTGGGCGATTGATAAGTGACATACAAACACAGTAGTCACGCTAGCACATTAATTAGCCCATTAAAGGTCTAGTCAGCTATTGCAAGATATTTGTAAGCTAATACACATTTAGTCAAATTCAACAAATGTCTAGTCGCTACCTTATTGTTCTCTGTGCGTGCTGATAATAGAATCTAATACTTCTACACAACCCTGGCTCCGTAAATAGTAACGTAAACAAAATGCAGAACACCGCTCACACCAACAAAGCTGTAGTACTAGGCTTTTCTTCTCAATGCGCTTCCATGTGTGGAGCAGCGGGCGTGCAGAGGGATATTGTGAGCCAGCGTTCTCAAGAACGACTAACCCTGTGTTGAATACTAAAGATGGCTAACTCCAAGTCTTGTTTAGTGTTCCTCATGATCCCGGCCCCTCCTTCACCCCCCCAGGCAGTTTGTGTTCGCCGCCTTTACGGAGGAGTTCATCTCGGCGCCGTTCACCGAGCAGATCTTCCACTTCTTCATCCCGGCCCTGTCAGACGTGCGCTTCTCCTTCCCCTTCGAGGCCTTCCTGGGCTCCCTGCAGGCCACCGTGCGCTCCTCGGCGGCGGCGCAGAGCCAGGCGCCGTGGCTCTTCTTCTTCGTCCTCTCCACGGGGGAGAAGTGTCTAGGTGGGTGCTTAAATGCTCAATGGATACGTGGCGGTACCGTATGGGGGGGGGGGGGGGGGGGGCAT
>JAODTR010000013.1:2628831-2642646 GCA_025399935.1 Amblyopsis rosae
CCCCCCCCCCCCCCCCCCCCCCCCCCCCCCCCCCCCATGTCACTGATGGAGGCTGTGCCAACAGGCTCCCTGTCAGAAGACGGGCTGCTGCTGTACCTGCGGGCCCTGCGAACCCTCCTGCCCCTGCTGCCCGTGTCGGAGGGCAGCGGCAGGCCGGACCTCAGCAGTGACTCAGAAGACGAGGACGGCGCCAGCGTCCACCCTCCGCTCATGCAGGTAGACCAGTGTTTCCTCTGCGTTCATTAATCAGAATCATTGCCGCCACACCAGCACACTGGCTGGTGGTGTCTATCTATTTCTATGGAACATTGTTTCAGTAAACCGTTGTAAATGGAGAATCTGAAGCTCTCGCGATTATTTAATTGAACTGTGGCAACCTGCAACTCCAGAAACACTGCACGCCTGACATGTGCGCCATCAGAAGATGCAGTGCAAAAAAAAAAAATGCAAGAAAGGTGGCCTACTTTCGCCTAGTCATCTAGTTAATTTAAGAAACACTTAACTTTAACTCTAATGCTACAAATATAGCAAATATATAAAGAGTCCACTGCAACCTCTGTTTTCTTTGAATCCCCCCCTCCCCTGTGTCAACCCTTGTATCTGCCACACTGACAGAGCAGTAGGCCACAATGGGTCATATATTATAACTTCCCTTCCTCACCCAACCACCAATCACAGCTCCAACTGCTGGAGACAAGCGGTCTTGGCTCTTATTTTCTACTGCGCCATTAAAGGCTCCTTGTGTGTAGAACAGTCTAAATGGCTGTTTTGCCAGAAGTCCTTTATGAAGAAATATTTGGCCCCCAGCCAGGCCATGACATCATTCACAGATTGTAACCAATCATATCTGACCTACCTACCCACCCACTTCCAGTCATATAGCCAGTCAAGTTGAGGCATGAAAAAAGAAAGCCTCAAACCAACTGAAATGGATGGATGAACTTGCAGGGAGAAAGGTCTCTCCAAAATGCTAATTGACCATTGGGATGATATGGGGTCTTTAATACAATGAGGTCTGACGGTTATCTGCTCGGCCCAAAGCATTTTGATAAATGGATAATACACTATGTTGGTACTGTGATACAGAAACCGGAGATAGACTCCTGCTTGCCCAAGCAGAATTACTTCTGCAAACATGCAGGTACACAGGGAACGAATCACTCAATCAGAAAGTACACATGTAACTCTTAACTGCACACTGAAGCTGCGTCTCAGGACAGAATGGGTGTGGATTGGATCGCTGAAGTAAAGACGTCACATGCAGGCAACACACCAGTGACCCATCACTGGTTATATAATAAAGCTCATGTAATAGATAATAGCTACTGTAGGAGCTGCAGCACAGAGCTACTGAAAGATACTGTTTCTTGTATTATTTGTTTGCATGATGACCACAGATATTAGAGCCACTACTCTAAAATATGTTTTTTATTTATTTATATATTTATCTCACCTTGTGGTGCGCTAGCAGTTCTATGTGCTCACTGAAAAAATAATCTGGTGTTTCTACACAGACCTGGCTCTGCATATGGCATTGAAGGGAGGGGTGTTTTTGTTTGGATCCAGTAGCTATCTCCAGAATTACTGAGTACATCTTTAAAGCATACCTCAAGTCAACTGTAATTGTGACAGGCCAACTTCAACTCTGACCAGTAAGGCAACTGAAAGCTGTTTTTTTGTGTGCATGCGTGTGTGTGTGTGTGTGTGTGTGCGTGCTGTCCCCTCAGGGAGACAGACGCATCTCGGTGCAGCTCATCACAGAGGAGTGTGTCCATAAGCTGGACACCAAGCAGCAGACCAACACCCTGCTCAACCTGGTGTGGAGGGACTCTGCCAGCGAGGAGGTCTTCACCATGATGGCCTCCATCTGCCACACGCTAATGGTCCAGCACCGCCTGCTGGTGCCCAGGGTCAGGTCTGTGCACTCAGGGTCACACCTGGCCCACAGCCATGGCTTACACCAGGCTACCAGCAACGGCTTACACCAGGCTAGTAGCAAGGGCTTACACCAGGCCATTCACCACGCTAGCAGCAAGAGCTTACACCAGGTTATACACCATGCTAGCAGCAAGGGCTTACACCAGGCTACACACCAGGCTAGCAGCAAGGGCTTACACCAAGCTATACACCACGCTAGCAGCAAGGGCTTACACCAGGCTATACACCAGGCTAGCAGCAAGGGCTTACACCGGGCTAGCAGCAAGGGCTTACACCGGGCTATACACCGGGCTAGCAACAAGGGCTTGCACCGGGCTAGCAGCAAGGGCTTGCACCGGGCTAGCAGCAAGGGTTTACACCGGGCTAGCAGCAAGGGTTTACACCGGGCTAGCAGCAAGGGCTTACACTGGGCTAGCAGAAATAGCATAGGATGACTAGTAGGGAAGTGTCCTTGTGAGAGACATTAAAGCTTGACAGCAGCAACCTTTTATTTTATTTAACCTTTATTTAACCAGGCAATCTCACTGAGATTAAAATCTATTTTTCAGGAGAGACCTGGCCAAGAAGTAGCTTCAAACATACGAGTTATAAAATATGTACAGTAGTTACACATACATACATACATACATGCCTCAGTTTTCAACTGAATAGATAATAAACTCATTAGCATTTCATTTACAGCCACAATGTCCAATAGTCCTTTGCTCCATATCCTTCAGAATTAGTAAAATAGTTGTTCTATAACACACTGACCCTGGGTTTAAACCGAATGGCATCACATTTACTACCAGTAAGATTTTAAGTTATTTAACCTGCTAGGGCACATTTGGGAGGGCTTCATAGTCTATATAGTTTGTTTATATAAACCACAGTATATAGTTTATATATTGGACTATAATAACATTTACTGTAATACATCTTGTTTGTTAAATACAGATTAATCATTCATGTTGGACACAATGATACCAGTCTATGCTATTTAATGCATGTACATTTGGTTGCTAATTCATCAACAAGAGTAAAAAAGATTAAATAAATGCCCTTCACTTACTGTATGCTTGGGATTAGCCTATGTTAGAAAAATAGATATACACTTGCTATGTATTACAGTGATACAATGATGTACTAAAACCAACAAGATGAAACCAAATGGGCAGAAGCCCAATACCATGTTTATGGATGGTTTGTATACAGCAGGGCTGATTGAGAGGGAACCTGCCTCCATGTGTTTCCATGCTGTAAGCACTAATGTAAATAACAGCCGGTTATCTGTGGTCCTCACCCACTGGCATTGACAACCTGCGGGAGGACACACGCATGTCAGAGCTGTCAGAGCGGCTCAGGCTGATTGCATTTTGGGGGAGGGAGTGCTCCTTTGACTGACGTCAGGTGATCCTGTGATCGTCAAGCCCTCTCTGGTTAATTAGGACGAGTGCCCATTGGTTTGTGATGATGGCTCAGTTATGGGCTGGCTAGTGTCAATCACTTTAACCTTAGGTTTGATCTTTGTTGTGATTATTTCCTATTCCAAGGGAATTCTGCTTTCATTTTTGCTTATCTGTCTGCTAGCAGGATTCATGTTATACTTTGTCATGGATTCTGGACAAATTGATAACATTTAATCAGGAATCATTGGGAAATGTTTTTTTATTTTATATTTTTATGTACAAAATCTAAAATATGTATATTTATATGTATATTTGGGAAAACGAGTTTAGAGGAATCTCCACTCTTCCTGTTTTCCACTCCCGGCTCCTTTTTTTACGGCTTCCTCCATCCCAGCGCTTTTACCATAAATTGTGCCGTTTGTCCTCCATCATTATCGGATATCTGTACAAAATAATTAGCTCACTGAGGAAGATGAATCACTGCAGGAGTGGATGGGATAGCTTTACAAGAGGCTAAGGGGAGCAAATTGCATCCTAGCGCTGATTTACTGCTATTAAAAAAAGGAAAGAGAAGGCTGGCTGTGCCGTCGATCGCCCAGCCTCAGTGGCTTTATTATACATGTACTGTATCTAAAGAAAGAGCTTTCTCTGTTCAACTTCTTTCAGCGGATAGGTTGGAAGATAACATTGATTGGCTTGCTAATTGGGCCTAACCTGTGTCTGCGTTAGCAGGTATGCTGTAATTCCAAATGAATAGTTAAGCACTGGGTGTTTGGTGTCATTTCTCTGACCGTTTTGCCATTCGCTACCATAGCGCTCCATCGCTGTACAAAGTTGGTGCAGATGAACGCCGTTGTCCTTCATGTGGCTGCTAGTGATTGCTGTAGTTGACCTGACACAGAGACGCTAGGGAGGGAGTCGGGGGCTGGCTTTGTCCTTTAATGGCCACCATAGTGACCCAGCTGCTTGGCTTTGCGTATTTTCTGCTGAAATGCATATTCTTTCATTACTTCAAAATGAAATGATCCTGTTGTGATTCATCAAACTGTTGTGGCCTTGGCGTGCACGCACGCACGCACGCACGCACGCGCGCGCACGCACACACACACACACACACACACACACACACACACACACACACACACACACACACACACACACACACACACACACACTTCTCAAGCACACACCAGCACACGCACGCACGCACAAGCTGTTTTGATGCCTTGACTTTGTTTATTAGCGGTTCATTCCATGATTGGAATGGAGGTTTGGGTTCTCGCAGGCTGTAAATCAGGGTGTCGGCCCGCATTTTAGTGCTTTGTTTCCCATTTCAATCAAACACTCGCACCACTTGTTAAGAGCCCACAGCAGCACTAGACCTGATTCCCTGCTAGTCTCCTGAGCCTTGTACCGCTGACAGATGGCACGCGCTCAGGCCAGACCATTCCTCAAGCCTTATTAAAGGCTCTCATGTTGGGCCTTTTGAATCATGTTGCCACTTGACTGTGGGATGGATGCATGCGTGTTTGCTCTGTGACTCCAACCCCAACCCCTCCTCCCCAGCCTACACACTGACCACTTTAGTCTTTTGTCTGCTGACTTCTCCTCCTCCTCCTCTTGTGTGAATACAAGGAGGTGTCCCATTAAAAGCAGGCATCCTTATAGGTGCCAATACAGTCACTGGTTAAGCGTGGGGGATCTATTATTTGCAGGGCCCACTTTATTTCACTTTTCAGCTTACTTGCCTCGTTATTGTCACCTGTTGTTAACTCGTGGCCACCGCGTGAACAGGCACACTATCAGTGTTGTGTACATAAGCCCATCCCCACACACACACAGTGGAGGAGAGAGCCACTTGGCCCCTGGGCGCTATGGCTGCCTTCCTTCATACGGTGGGCAGTTCCACGTCCAGTGTAGCAGCACGATGGAGCACCGGGGTCACCGCCAGGCTCCGGGACTGCCCTTCCTCTGTCCTCCATTGTCTCCATCCCGGGGCCATTAAGTTAAATGGGGAGGCCGGAGCAGGAAGCCAGAAGGCTGTTTATGACCCAGGCCAATGGACGCTTGCCAGCAGCTAGTTTACTAATGGAAGGTGCCTTGCCTAAATAAAGCTTAATGGCTCATTTCGTCTTTTCTCTCTCTCTCTATCTCTCCTTCTCAGGACACACAAGGTATGTAAAGGTAGATAGAGAGAGGCAAAGAAAATGGCACAGAGGAAATGCTACTTAACTGTTATTTATTTTCCTTCCAGCCTTTTATGTGAGTCCTCTGTTTAATTGGGCCTGCTTAACAGTGCTTTGGTAGAGGACGGCACGGCAGACAGCTATTTGAAACGTCTCTGCCCATTGATTGTTTAATCTGATTGAGTCTGCTCTTTAATTCTCTTGTTCTTTGTCGACGAGGCTCGTAGGGGTTATAAAGCAACCAGGTTTTATTTGATGTCTCTGTTCCCATTTAGGCTCCTGTACAGTTTGGCTTTCAACGCACGTTTCCTCAGACATCTCTGGTATTTGATATCATCCATGACGACGAAAATGATCACAGGGTGAGTCAATCCGAGTCCTATCTAAAGAGTGTTTTTGGAATGGTGGAGAATGTAATCTGTTTCTGCTATTCCCACCTGAATGTCCATATGAATGACATTACTTATTAATGTTCTATGTAAATAGTTTTTTTAACTTAGAAGATATGAAATGTCAATGAAAACGAACCTGCTGTTGTCTCTCTGCCAGCTCCATGGTGCCCCTTCTTCAGGTGATCTCTCGGGGGTCTCCCATGTCCCTAGAGGACTCCAACCGCATCATCCCCCTGTTCTATCTGTTCAGCTCCCTCTTTAGCCACTCGCTCATCTCCGTGCACGACAGCGAGTTCTTCGGCCACGAAATGGAAGGTATGCGTTCCTCTATAGCCCACGGTCATGTACGTATGACTCATTTGGCGTGTCTGAAGGGAACGCATTGCGTTAGACTTGATTGTTGTTATGCATGTCTGGATTTGACCTTGAATAACCTTCAACCTTGAATACATAAATATTATTTTCCCATTCTCTTGATTTTTTTTTGTGTTTTTTTTGTTTGTGACGGTAATGCCAATAAAATTGTGTGTGTGCGCAGGCCACAGCCAGTCGTCCATGATGCCCTTCATGCTGGTGGAGCTGGTCACCCTGTCCCGCTGCCTGAGGGACGCCTGCCTGGGCATCATCAAGCTGGCCTACCCCGAGACCAAGGCGGAGCACCGCGAGGAGTACATGGCCGCCTTCCGCAGTGTGGGGGTCAAGACCAACACGGAGGTTCAGCAGCGCATCCAGGCTGAGCAGAAACGCTGGGTCCAGCTCTTTAAGGTGTCTTTAAGGCATGACAGCCAAGCATAGGCAACCTGGCTCACGTTGGGATTCAATCACTGATCATGTAGCCCTTAAAGGCATAGTTGGCGATTGTAAGATAATACGCAAGCTAAGCCCTGGCTCCGTAAATAGGAACACAAACACAGTGGTAAACGCCGCTCACAACCACAATACGTAATGCGCTTCCAGTGTGTAGGGTGGAACTTCTCATGGAGCACCCTATGGCATTGAAGGGAGGGGTGTTTTTGTTTTGATATCAGTTTAATGTTAGCAAGAGCTTTTGTGAGTGATTGACCCTGCTCACTGACATTAAAATGAAAGGCTATAAAGTTGCTGTGTGCATGGATGCGTGCGGACCATGTGTTTGTTCTCGCACTAGGGGAAATTGAGCTCGCGTTCGTGACCAGGTGAGAACTAGCCAGTGAGCAACTACAGAGGACCTCCATTGGGTATTAAAGCAGGTGAAATGAGGCAGATAACACCATTAGCTTAATTAGCATATTCTCTCTCTGTCTTCAGTCCATTACTGTTCACAGATGCTCTAATTAAGCAGTCAAAGTGAACTTCAGCTAGTTGCAAGACGTGGCGAATGCGATAAGACAATCTGCTGTGAGGCCTTCTGTCAGCTTAAACGACCCATTAAAGAAGTGGGGAGCAGGGGAAATGCATTTTCCAAATTGAACAGTGGGATTTACAGTGGGTTTAGCGCCACTGACCCCTAAGACGCTAATGCTTGCTGCGTGTCATCAGCCGTCCCTCCCCATCTTTTATCACCTCTATTGTCCAGCTATCTATTTAATTGAAAGAAGTTAATTGAATGAAAATGATCAACTAAGCTTGTATTAATATTGCTAATGGAACTTTCTTCTTGGCCATGTTTGGAGAGCGATGTCACACCAGAGTTTGGGAAAGGCCCATTACGCCTTGCACTTAACCCGATGGGCTAATTAAGGAATGCTTATTCATTCCTTGAGTCACAGGGTGGGCTCGCTCCAGAGCCATCGGCACGTGCCTTTTTACAGCGTTTTGCACTTGCCATTATTGCCGCCTCCCGTGATTGGCCAAGATTGATGGTTGCCCTATGAAAATGCTACGCTTTAGAAAAGCACGTTTCCACTGAAACAATCTAGCTAGGCTATTATATGGAAATGGACTGGCTGTAACGGTTCTGGCAGTGCAGAGGACCTCCCCTCTCCAATCCTCACAGATGACGCGTAGTGAGCTTAGATGGGAGAGGCTGTGGAAGCACCGTACAGCGCCACAGCAGTGGCTTCTGTTAACATGCATAATGTGAGCCGTCAACACCAGCCTAGAGGTTAGAGAAATGGGGTAATGACCTTTAAAGGTCACTGCAGATGCAAATGTCTTTCATGAGGGGAATTGAATGGAAGTGCCCTTGAGAAGGACTCATAACCTCTGCTTCTGGTTGTTGTACCACTTTAGTTCCCAGCACCAGAACTGTGGTTGCACTGGGATTACCGGGCTTGTCTCGATGGGGTATGTCTCCCTACCCAAGATGACGTGAAACCTGATCCATGTTGAAAAAGCGATGTTCCATTGCTCAAGCTCACACAGCACTACAGCTATTTATAAATGGTTTATGAATGACAGTGGAGCTAAACTCGTACCAATACTACAACGGATTGCCATTGATTGCTGAATGATGAAAACAGACGATAGACTCCCTGTGGCAGGTCAACGTTGCTGGTTGCCTGTTCATTATCACTCCTGAAGATATGTATACAGTGAAGCGGTTACAGTGAAATATGTCTGTCTTGGGCCATCCGAGAGCCACAACTGTACTGTCGCTGTGAACTAATGGTGCTGATTACCTTGCACTCTTTCTCCTCTGGCTGATGTCAGCAGACCTCTTCAGTAATTAACAGCGTTGGACGTTGAGCGACAGAGCTAGTCGTTTTTCTTTTATACTACCCATAAATGGCACACTAATGGCTGAACTCCCAAATTGCTTTTTGTTAGATTTTTTTTTTCTTCTTCAAGAACGCACTTTGTCTCGTTTGAACAGTCTACACATGAAACGGCTCTATTTATCTCCCATTCGTTTTCTGAGCTGAACTTGAACTGGCCTGTGTACGTGCCCAGTGAGGAACGTGCCAGCCTTGTCTTACGTCATATGTCTCCTGTCTATGATATACTATCCAGGTCATCACTAACCTGGTGAAGATGGTTAAGGCACGGGACATCAGACGACCCTTCTGTCCCGCAGGCCATTGGCTCTCACAAGAGGTCAACATCCGAGCGGATAAGGTAGCGAGTCGCCACTGTAACCCATTAGTTTGAATTAGCTGTTGTGTTGTTGTTACCCAGGAGTTCTTCATGGGTTCACCGGTGAAAGAAACTCTTAATGTTAGTTATTCCTCAAGTGACTCTTGCCTCTCCAGGTTACACAGCTGTACGTACCTTCCGCTAGACATGTGTGGAGAACCAGGAGAATGGGCCGCATTGGACCTCTGCAATCAACTCTTGATGGTACTAATGATGCATTACCTACAGAACAATGAAACTCCTTGTGGGAAAGTTAGTAAGCACTAAGCAGTACTACTATTTCAGTAGAGAAAGATTAGTGCACCATGGGTGAGCAGGATTGGTGGATGTGTAAAATGGCTGCATTTGGAGATGTGTAGTTTGGAGTATATGTAATTATCTGATTTTATACAATGTTAGAGAAGGACTGTTCCAATGCATAGAATCCAAGACTCTACAGTACAATCTCAAGCTACTCCACAAATGGCCAACGTGAATGTATAGACTTGTAGAATGCTTGTTGAATCAAAGCCCAGAGAATTGTCCTTGTAGTACTTCAAAGTCACCTTCTAGTTCATTCGTTGGAGATTACGTATCAGAAATAGAGCTATTATGGTAGCCGAAATTGCCTGGTAGGACAGACAAATCCAAAGTTATTTCTGCAATTACCGCAGGACTTTTAAAAGGTGTACAGAATGTCATATGAGAGTGAGCTTTTTGAAAGTGCAGCTGCGTGGTATGACCTTAAGTGGCCGCCACTTTTCTAAATGATTCTGTGCCATTTTCAGATGTACAAAACATTCCCAAACGGAATAATGTCTATCAATGTTTTCCACTCAAAGGTGTGCACTACAATAACTTTATATAGAGAGTCTAGTAAGCAGCTCATTAACCCAGGCAAACCTGCTCCTGGCTCACTTGAAGCTTTCCAGGCTGCCGTGTGAAGCACGGTGTGAAAACAAGCTGATAACAATGTGTGTATGATCTGCCTAATGCCACTCACAGGCTGTATGGGATAACTTCAATTAGTGTGAAAGTACCTGATGAGCCCAGCCACATGTGGTCACAGTGTTTGTCTAGCCTTTTCTCATTTTGTTAAATGGACAGGCCAGCGGCTGATGAATGGGCAAGATATTGACCATTCTGTGGCTATATGTCTCCTCAAAGATGGAAACCTGATGGCAAAATGCAGATCAGATTGACTAATTGAGCAGAATAATTGAGCTGTGGATGTGAAGTGAAGGGGATGAATAGCTATTTAGCTGTTGTGGCAGTTTTATTTTTGTGTGGGGTAAACGGTCGAAACCCTGAGTTTAATACAAAACTAACATTGGCCTAATGGATCTAGTCAGGCAGGTGGATGGGCAGCTCACAGTTGACTTAATTAAAAGTGTGTATTAGTGTAGGATGGTGAAGGGAGGATTGAGCTGTCTTTAATGACTTGCCTGTAAACAGCCATGATAAGTTGTACTCTGTCAACCGAAGGCAACGTAGTAAGGATATGCTTCTGATGGGGTGGGACACTATTTTAAAACTTGGAACTGGAAGGGTAGCATCTAGTAAATGTTAAACAATAATAGAGACCTGAGTTCTGCAAGAATACCCTCTTCCTATGGGCTCTGGAGCAAAATACAAATCCTTAACCACTACATATTTCCTTCTACTATATTCAAACAAACTGCCATAGTGTTCTTGGAGAACAGATGCTTCATGGGTCTGAGAGTTATGGTAAACCAGGTCATAGAAGAAGCCACACAGTAGCATGGCATCCAGTAATACATATTGTGTTTCTTTGTGTAGTTGGGATGGAACCTCCTCAGCTGTCTGTGTCTGAGGAACGACACCTAGCCATCCTTACAGAACTTCCCTTTGTGGTTCCTTTTGAGGAGCGAGTTAAGGTAAAAGTCCTTTTGTACAAGCACTAGTGCATGAATCATCAGGCTGCATAGCGGGTGGTGGAAAAGTATTTTAAAACATCCTATTTTGGACATAGTATTTCCATATATATATATATATAATATATATATATATATTATATATATATATAAAATGTAGTTTATACATGCATAAAACCTTAGCAACGTTATAGTTTTGACTTTAATCACCATACTCTGGAAGTAAATGGTAAATGGAAGTACTGCCAAACAGTACTGGAAGTACTGCCAAACAGTACTGTGCTTGAATTAAATGGAAAGCAATTAATTTGGATTACGTGCTGTCTGTTGGGTGACATTTAAAAAAAATTATATGCAAGGGGTTTTCCGAATTGAGGATGAACCTTGTTCAACCTATGAATGACCACAATTGCAAAACTTTTGCAGATACCTTTATCCAAAGCAACATACAATGAGTTGCTATCAATCGAGCATTAAAAATGTATTTGAGTAATATTTTGTGTTTGAGACAATTTATGTGACAAAGGTTAAGTGATGGCATTGCGGTAAATGGAAACAGCACATGACATTCTATTGTTAGATTAATAATTTAAAATACATGAATGTAAGCAGTGTGGGTGCTTGCCGTTGACCCTGACAGCAGACTCCATTTGTGTCCTGTAGATCTTTCAGAGGTTGATCTATGCAGACAAACGGGATGTGCAGGGGGACGGGCCATTCCCCGACGGCATTAACGTGACCATCAGACGTAACTACATCTACGAAGACGCCTACGATAAACTCTCGCCTGAAAACGGTACTGCCCTAAAGAGCGCTAGTGCTTTTTCATGTTTATGAAGTCGGAGTGAGTGTGAATGAGGTGACTGCAGAATGTACAGTAATAGCCGTGTTTGTCCCAACACCTTTCCATATGAGCATAAATACACCATTGTTCATGTTAAACGCTGTTATTGGGGAAAAAAGAAAAACATGTTCTATAAAATTAAGATAAAGTTCCACGGGCCTGATAGCATTAAGTATGGTTATAAATAATGTTAGCGCTCTTGTCATGCCCCATATTGAATTTCAGTAAGGCATAATGATGATTATTATAATGTATTGCATCAAAGTCTAAATCAATTATTTTAAGTCATCTCTTTTTTGTCTTTGAATTTGAAAGGGCACTTTTGTGAGGCGATTTGATTAAAAACATCAGTCGGAGGCTTGATCTCCTGGTCTGAAGACGTGATCTATATCATTTATGTGTCTATAAGTTATAGCCCTTCTGATATATTGCCACACATGAATAATACCAAAGCATGACCCCCCCATATGTAGTTTGATTTGAATACTCCCCGGGTCAGGAAATAATATTTGTCATGTTTACTATGCTCCATTTGTGGTAAATTATTTTGCATTATATCCTGACATAATATTTTTTGGTGAAAGGGTGCTTTAAACATATTTATTTCTCACCAACAGCAGAATTATTTAAAAGTGAAAGTTAAAAACATGATTTATTCCTGTTATATTTTCAAGGTCCAAGATGACAATGTCTGACCTTTTTCTGGCCACATCCATACTGATTTGTAAGAACTATATCTTATGAATACTGTGCTGATTGATTCTTTAAGTCAGCTAATAATACTAACCCACGGAATAATCTGTAAACTGCCTGCTGAAAACTAAGATATGAATATCACAACTGGTTTAGGTCATATGAGAAATAATCTCTGTGTTTGTGTGTAGCTGTCATTTTAGAATTATTACAAAAAATAAGATCTAGGCTTTTAAGAATAGCAGAAGGCCTCTCTTCAATGTCAAAATGTATCTAAGATTGGAAACTGAATGGTGTTAGTTCATACAAGGACAGTCAAACAGCACATCGCATTAACGACAGCATTATAAACATTTATCACTTTTGAAATTGAAAATACTTTTATCCTCGTTTAACAGTTTAATGTATTGCAGAGATTAAAGATGGGACACTTTCTTTACAATTCGACCAATCATTATAAAATTAAAGAGTGAGTGAAGATGGATTCACAGTTTGTGGTGGCTGTCAACTTTACTGGGCAATAAAAGCTCCATCTGTTGTTTATTCCTGTCTCTGTTCTTGAATCAATCTCATCATTAATTCTCCCTCATTCATTGTGGTCATTCTTAAATCTAAACCATACCCCTTTAAAGGAGGGTATTAAACAAAAATATGTATTACCTTTTGCAGAGGTTCTTGCCATTTCCAATGTTATTTAATATTCACATTTGTAATGTGTGGAGGCGTTCAAATCAGTAGTGTGTGTGTGTTTGTTTTGTGCGCCACAGAGCCAGACCTGAAGAAGAGAGTTCGAGTGCATCTGCTGAACGCTCATGGTTTGGACGAGGCAGGGATAGACGGTGGTGGGATCTTTCGTGAGTTCCTCAATGAGCTCCTCAAGTCTGGCTTCAATCCCAACCAAGGCTTCTTCAAGACCACCAATGAGGGGCTACTTTACCCCAGCCCCACTGCAGAGATGCTGGTTGGAGACTCCTTTGCCAGACACTACTATTTCCTGGGCAGGATCCTTGGAAAGGTAAGATGAATGTCTCTTCCCTTAAAGCTAGGGACGTCACTTGAACATTTTTTATCCTTTTTCCCGACAGGAATAGCAGGGCTTGACAATAACGATGGCGGGGCCAGTCAAACGTAACTTTGGGACAGTAAGACTTGCAACTCACTGTCCCGATCGGGTCATTGCAACAAATATGAGCTGTGATTTGATTTATTTAGTCTATCTGAGTCTGATGCACCGTGTCGTCTGTTATAAATTCCCCGGTAGAGCAAAAGCTGCATCAACTTTTGCAAAATAATCTAGTGCTGGGACAATTAGTTGACGTAACCGGTTACGTAAACGTCGATTTGCTAAATGTACCGTCGACTCGGAAAAATACACTACCGTTCAAAAGTTTGGGGTCACTTAGAAATTTCCAAATTTTTGAAAGAAAAGCACAGTTTTCTTCAATG
>JAODTR010000013.1:2642746-2660440 GCA_025399935.1 Amblyopsis rosae
TGTGTTACCAATGTGGGTGACACAGATTCTGAGGGAGCACCCTATGGCATCGACTGGATTTCTATATTATCAATAATATAGTTATCCGATTAATCGAAAGGATACTCGATTAGTCGAAAAAATAATCGATAGATTAATCGACCAAAAAAATAATCGTTTGGTACAGCACTAAAACAATCGCTTGCCAGCCAATAGTAAACGGCACCTGCAGCCAGGTTTCTTCATGCATAGTGTTTGAGATGGCTGCCACACATCATCTTTTCGATGTTAACTCGGGCAGGTGTCTTCATGTCTAATCAGTTGGAAGCTGCTCGTAAGAGTTCAACATTACCATAAGGCCACATCGTTATTATTACTGATCTTCACTGCCAGTGCATACTGAGATAAGCATAACATTTACATTTTCTCTAACTGTACAACCTCGAATTGAAAATATAGCCAGCTATCAGTATTTTCTGTCACCGAGTGGAGTTTAAAAACACAGCGGTACAGCGCGTAAACGCGCACTTTCAACAGAGTGAGTAGGACAGACGTATTGGGAAAACAGGCGCAGGCAGATAATCTGACAATTTACTAGACTGAAATATTGGTTTATTTAAATTACTAAACTATAGCTGTGTTCGTTTCAAACATCTTTCTGGGGATAGCCTACATGTTTTTCGATTTCAAAATATAGCTCTGGAATTGTATCAACATATCTAAAAAATAATAGTCTTTATGTATGATAACATGTACATTTGTCAAATAGTCAACTTTAACTTTACAATGTAAATATAACTATTTACAATAGCCAGTTTATATGATAGGCCTAGAAAATGTATTGCTACCTTCTCTGATGAATACAATGCAGTATGATAGCCTGTTGAGTGTAGCTGAAATCAGCTTGTTTAGTGTAGCTAAAATCTTCATTTCATATTGTAATTGTAAGAAAGTGACTATTCCTCTTAGAGTTCATCTTTACAAATATATTCAAGGAACTCTAAAAGTAGCTTTGTTTCAGACAAGTAGACTACATGACTATGCTTAATTTGAGGTGTATTCTCCTTCTATAAGCTGTAAAATATCAAGGGGGAATTTCATTATGTATTAAAGATGTGAAAATAATATAATTATTTGGTTTTGTTCTAACACTGATAAATTACAAGTTTTGGAGGAGGGACCAGTACGTTTCAAATCCACTGACCCCACCGGGCCAGTTGCATTGAGCCCTGAATGGGTAAATATTTAGTAGCCAATGCCAATCTGACATTTTCTTTGTTTACTGTAATGCAGCAATTGCTTTTAATTTTACTTTTAATAGTCTCAGAAAGACTTTAATGTTACTGTCTGTCTCCTCATTAAATGTGCCCCCCCCCCCCCACACATTAATATCAATTGATTTTGATTACACATGAGTACACCAAAAGTCTGAAGCCAGCAATGACCTTGGGCGATTTTTAACAGATATGACACATGTAGATCCATTTTCAATACATATTTTATATAAAAGTGGACATTTTGTAAATATAAGCAGCAGCATTGACGGGTCTCATCACATTTCAGTCCTATTATTTAGTTTACACCTCAAAAAACCGAATTTAAGGTGCAGTTACTCTTTTAGGGGACCTTTTAGTACACAGGCTAACAAATGTTCACAGTTGGTTTCACTCACACATTAGACAGACACACTAGAATCTGAACCTGGAGCTTAATTACACCTGTGCGTAATGTGTTGATGCCATTGTTTTCTGTCCACTATTCGATGTCACCATATATTAGAGCCTGATGTTTTTAAATCAACCTTAATGCATCCAGCGGTGATACTTCCTCCGTCATCACAAGAATTACCTCATGACAAGAGGCCGCCTCTCAATTAGCCGATGATTCCTACGGCTTGTTTGTGTACCCATTGCATTTTGCCTGCACTAAATCAGACGGCCTATGCAGACAGGACATAAATAAGCAGCCAAAGCATGTAGTAATGGCGTTTTGATCTGTTTTACAGTCGGGATCATCTCAAGTCTCCCAGGCTTGGTCCAGGACGATTATCGGGGCACCGTTCCTCTCCGCTGTAGCAGCTCTACCTTCTCCCCAGCCTCTCCCCCTTTTACCACGCACTCCACAACTAATGGTTCAGGCGATTAGACGGCAGGAAATTAATTTGAATTTGACTTTCAATTAACCCTACTTTAACTTCCTCCGTCTCCATAAATTTGGGCGCGTGAGTGGCCATTTGCGAGGCGTATTGATATTTGCTATTGCCGGGATAAAAGGCAACCGT
Organism: Amblyopsis rosae; assembly: GCA_025399935.1. NCBI lineage: Eukaryota > Metazoa > Chordata > Actinopteri > Percopsiformes > Amblyopsidae > Amblyopsis > Amblyopsis rosae. Next base: position 2,645,007 of record JAODTR010000013.1, read on the forward strand.
TTCTATAGTTGGTCATTGCATCACTGTCAGCGCGGTGGGCCAGCGCGTGCTGTGGCTCCAGGGACGAGGCTGCAGATTAATATAGTTAATTAATGTGCGAGGCGTGCCATTGTTGTGGGCTTGATGTATGGCGGGGGGCTTGCCGAGGGTACTCACTGAAATGGGATTGAGCATCTGAATAAAGGCTGGCCGTCATCCTTCTTCCTGACTGGTCCACCCAGCTGACAAGCAGGAAGATTTAAGACACAAGCGGGGCCACATGGAAGGGCCCCCTGCTTGCCCCTGCTGCTGTTGTTTTTGAAGCCGTATGACCACAATGTACCTTTTTAAATGCTAAGGTTGTTCCATTCAAACATAGTTTTTCTATCGCTTAATAATGACATCTTGTGGACGGTCTGCATGTCTGTGGACTGCTTGTGGACAGTCTGCATGTCTGTGGACTGCTTGTAGACTGCCTGCATGTCTGTGGACTGCTTGTAGATGGTCTGCATGTCTGTGGACTGCTTGTAGACTGTCTGCATTTCTGTGGACTGCTTGGACGGTCTGTGTGGACTGCTTGTGGACGGTCTGCATGTCTGTGGACTGCTTGTAGACGGTCTGCATGTCTGTGTGTACTTTGATGAGAACTCCATGTCATTTTCCAGTCTAAACTTAAACTAGGCTAGAAAGTTAGCTTCAGCCCCACTTCCATATCTGCTGTGCTGTTTAACTCATTGATCTCTACCTGATAATTCCTTTTAGAGGGGTGTAGGGCTGGTGCCCCTGATTGATAGTGATGCGTTTGAAAGGAATTATAATTTTATTGATTCTTAATGTTGTAAATTAGTTGATTTATTTGGCAGCTAACAGAATGCACCTGCAATGTCATTGGCATTTTTTCCACCTGATGGTGCTACGAATTGCTTTAATTGCATTGCCACGGCACTCACTTATATTAAAAGGCCCCGGCCATGATAATTAATTCTTTCCAGCCCAAGTCATTTTGGCACAATTTCTGGCAATAAACCCCCATAAATAAAGGAAATGGCAGTGAAAAAATAAAGCCAGTTTTTTTCCCCTATATACCTATTGCCGTCTTTTCCGGGCACAAGTGTTATTGATAGGTGTCATGGGGCTACACTGCATATGGTGTGAATTTAGGACCGGTCGCAGGAGATATGCTAAGTGGATTATTTTGCATAAAAAATAGACATTGTTTGAAGTTGTGCAATTAACCTGTGTTTAGAAAATAGCTGTGATTTATGTGCGTGTGTGTTTAAGATGCATGCATTATGGAAATCCTTTAGATTTATAATCCATTTAGCTGATGCGGTCAGGGTTTTTAGCGCTATCATTTATAAAGACCTGTATATTTTAGTGCCTCAAACTGGCCCGTTTTCGGACTATTCTAGTACATTAGCTTTAGGTTTTATGAGTCACCTGCCCGGCTGTGGTTGTTAATAGCATTTAAGGTCAAGGTGAGGATTGGCATATATATATATAAGTTTGAGGCCTGTGTTTTTAGATAGATGGGTCCTTGTGCTGTGCCATTTTGCTCTTAGTCATGCTGACGTGGTCTTGATAGTGAAGGAGCGCACGTGTGATATTTGATGTCTTAATGTGTGTTTAATGCAGGGCTTTTGAAGCGTACGTAGCAGAAGTAGTACTGTTAGCTTACGGAGAATGAACATTGTGTTTAGGCGCTGTATGAGAACATGTTGGTGGAGCTGCCCTTCGCCAGCTTCTTCCTGTCCAAGCTGCTGGGGACCAGTGCCGATGTGGACATCCACCACCTGGCCTCTCTGGACCCGGAGATGTACCGCAACCTGCTGTTCCTCAAGAGCTACGAGGACGACGTGGAGGACCTGGGCCTCAACTTCACCGTGGTCAACAACGACCTGGGAGAAGCTCAGGTAGGTGGGACCTTTTGAGTTTGTGCTTCCCTTGTTTTAGTCAGCAGGGTGTCACGGAGCTAAAGTGAGTTGTGTGTTATTTGTGCTTCACCTGTTAGTGAGTGGTAGGTAGGGTGTCACAGAGCTAAAGTGAGTTGTGTGTTATTTGTGCTTCCCTTGTTAGTGAGCGGTAGGTAGGGTGTCACGGAGCTAAAGTGAGTTGTGCGTTATTTGTGCTTCCCTTGTTAGTGAGCGGTAGGTAGGGTGTCACGGAGCTAAAGTGAGTTGTGTGTTATTTGTGCTTCATTTGTGTTAGTTAGCGGTAGGTAGGGTGTCACGGAGCTAAAGTGAGTTGTGTGTTATTTGTGCTTCACCTGTTAGTGAGCTGTAGGGTGTCACAGACCTACACTGAGTGGTGTGCTACGCCTCCCACCATTCAATACTCACACAGTTCCGCCGCCAACCAAGCCACAGCGCTGGTGATTAAGACAGTGTTGAACCGCGGCGGTGTGCTAGCGAGACGTAAGGCGGTCTTACACCCCAGTGTTACTCATGCCATCAACACGTAACACCAGCACATCTGCTGGGCTAATCACTAGCCTCAGGAGGCGCCCTTAGGCTTCGAAGGGCTCGACATGGCCAAGTGGAGAACACCAAGCCTACAGGAAAATAACTAAAACCACATGGCCAAGGCTTGGATAGTGTTGTGTGCGGTCTGCACCACTTTGTGTGTCTTCTCATTTACAGAGTGTAGAAACACCGGATACTTCTTCAGCGCGCACACAGAAGTGTATTAACTCTAAATCGCTGACCCCACCTTTAACCAGTGTTGCTGGCCATGACCATGCTGGCCCAGTGCTGCTGTCTACAATAAAGCATGTTACAGCAGCTACCATGGCAACTATGGAGAGCTAGAACTAAATAGATACAATAGGTGTTTGGTGTTCTATTGAGTCAATGCTAATGTGCTGGAAAGTGACTGGAAAGCCATAGGCGCTACCTTTAGTGGAATGATTAACCTGTAGTGTTCCTGTCTTCCACATGCAGTACATCTCACTCACTCTGCTCTATTTCCTCCCGCTGGCCCTCTCCGTAAGCCGTTAATAATTCATTTGGCTCAAGACGGACGCGTATTCAGCGCCGTGAGAGATAAAGCACGTCACCCCTTGTTGACCGTTGAACCTGCCCCGTCCCGCGGCAATTATCACACCACAGACAGGCGCACCTTAGCCGCTCTGTAGCACGTCCGCTTCAAAGCTCAACACTGCGTAGACTGCACACCTGAGTCACTCAGCTCTGGACCGCCACTCTAACCCGCAGCACCTTGTTTGCTCTTGGCCAAATGCTGCTTATTAGCTCTTCCTCAAACAACGGGCCTAAAATGGCCGCCCTACAATGCGGGCCCTCCCCATTGCAAATAGGCCATGGCAAACATGATGGGGGGAAAACAATTTGAGAAAGATTAGGCACACACACCCGGGAGCAGTGTGCCCTGCATTTGCCCTCGCCAGATAGACAAAGCAAGCAAGATAAAGATAGCGACAGTAATTCTCTTGCATTAACACATAATCAGAAAGCGTACAGAAACAGCCATTACCCAGCATTGGTCTGTTGTGAAGTTTGGTGTCCTACCTGAATTAACATAGTCTATATCTAATAGGTAAAAGACCAGCCCTCTCATTTCTCATGAGCTGGAGCATCTTAATAGTTTTAATTTAATTGGAAGGCACTATAATTCATCCATTACCAGGCTCTGGGAATGAAGTTATAGAGACCTTTTGAGCACAACTGATTCAGTGCTGAATCCTCTAAACCCAATGAAACGAGCCAGTGAAAGAATCTGTGGCCAAATTAAAATGGACCAGATGTTCAAGGCACAGACACCAGAACACATACACACTCCCGCTGAATAAAGGGAGGGTCGCTGACATATTTTAAATAGCTCGCTGTGATTGATTAAATCCACCTACCTAGCACAAAAACGTTTACTGTTCTTTCTCAGGCTTTCTCAGGCATTAGATAAAATGTCTTTAAAATACAATTTTAATATGTGCAAAAGCTATATATTTGTATACGTTCACTTTGTTATTATTTAAGTGAACTCATGCAGAGCCACTGTATTCACCTTTTGTTTTGTGCCTTTTCTTCACAGGTGGTTGAGCTGAAGCCAGGGGGAAAAGATATCACCGTGACAACAGCCAACCGTATCGCGTATATCCACCTGGTGGCGGACTACCGGCTGAACAAACAGATCCGACCGCACTGTCTAGCCTTCAGACAGGGCTTGGCCAATGTAGTCAACCTGGAATGGCTGCGCATGTTCGACCAGCAGGAGATCCAGGTATTGTACCCCCCCTTCTCTCCATAAAGAGCCAGATCCCTGTGTCAACTCGCCTGCATACTTTAGCGCTAACTCAACCCCCGTCGCTTGTTTGCCGTAGGTGCTGATATCTGGGGCTCATGTGCCCATTAGCCTGGACGACCTGAAAAAGTTCACCAACTACTCTGGTATGAGCTCACGTCTTTGATGATTGTGAATATGCGGCTTGGCTTAGAAGACTCGATGTTACTGCTGCAGTTCCATCGCTATGTCCCCCATGTTTACACATATAGCATGTACATATTTGTGATACATGTGGCTTTAGGGCACAATGATGGAAGCCGCACCTGCCATGTTTATTAAGCTTGCCGTATGTGGTCTGTCCCATTCCACGTCTCCTAGGTGGGTACTCTGCCACCCACCCGGTCATCGAGATCTTCTGGGTGGTGGTAGAGGGCTTCACAGACGAAGAGAAGCGCAAGCTGCTGAAGTTCGTCACGAGCTGTTCTAGACCTCCTCTGCTGGGCTTCAAGGTGAGGGTTGAACCCGAGTTCAGGCCTCCTCTCTCTCCTGCCGTCTCTGTCCCTCCCTCCTGCACTGCTTCCAGTGTCACACACTGTGTTGGCGGTGGCCTCCGCTATCACAAAGTTTACCCAGCAGTTAGACAAAGCTCAAACGTGAAGGGAGCGTTCTCTCCTAATAGGTATGTAATGGAAATACCTAGACTGATAACGCCGCTCAAATCATCATTTTCAAGTTAACGCGCGATAACACATGGGGGGGGGGGGGGCAGTCTGGCGAGGCCTTATCGCCTCCCACTGCCACTGTTAATAGTTCATGACCTTCTCGCGCAGGCCGACTCTATTCTGAAGCTGTGCATACGAGGGCTTGGTCAGACTCCTTGGCTGAATAAATATTGCTGTTTCAGAACACAGTAGCAGGTTGAACTTTTGAACTTTTGCCTTTTGTTTGACATGGCGGCGGGGGGGGGGTAGTAATTTCCTTTTTTGAATGTGAAGCAGGGAAATACAGGCCTGCTTGAAAACATCCCTTTAGCGTTGCTAAACTGTTATTTCTGAAATGATTTCCTAATAGGAAACCATTCCCCTATCTCCCTGGCTTGATTTGTGAGACACTTAAGTAGCTTGAGATTATGGGGGAAAAAAGGCAGAAAGTGTGGCCGTAAGACATTAAGAGTTTTATGTGTCTTACTTAGTATAACCGGAAGCCGTAATCGTCATATGATTGGTTTTACTACTCTTTATAGCTGTCATTAGTTAAGAAAACGTAATTGCTGCACTGTGATAGTGGGAGGGGGCTCAAAGTCTCCTTTAAAATGCGCTGTGGTTCACAAGGAGGCGTAGGAGTTGCCTGGGCTCCTTGTTTAATGAATTTGACTTTGGGGAGATTGTGGTCATCCCCCCCATTCCTCCCTCCTGCTGGAGAGGGTGGTGATTCGCAGAGGGAGTGGCCCTTTGACCTGGCCCTCTCGTGCCAGCTAAGCCTTAATTAGCTGTCGTGAAAACGGCCCAGGATTCATTAGAGGAGAAATGGCTCTGTCAGGAGAAGCCATTTAAAAAAGATGATGAAAACTGCGTCTTTTCCAATATGATCACTCCTGTAATGACACTTTCTCAATAAGCAATGATAGTTTAATACGGTAATTGTCAGAAAAATGGGGTCATTACGGCGAAGCCCCTCTAGAGCCATTTAATAGGGATAGTATGACTGCTGAACTACCCACTAACTTTAAATAGCAGGATGAAATCAGCGGATAGGAGCCGGATCTCTGGCCCACTTTGTGATTGAAGCAGTTAGTGTCAGTGTACAGATGAGGTGGCCTCATCTCAAGTTAGCTCCGTTGGGGAAAAAAAGGGAAATAAAAGTGCCAGCTAGACAACATGAGATGACCATTCCTTCAGCGTTTTATTCAGAGGTCAAACCGATAGCTGGCTTCTCATTCAGTGCCTTTCAAATGTTGAGCTGATTCCCTAAATGTATCCTTCAACTTTATTATCCTTGCAAGTAATGTCTGTCTTAACATTTATTCCCTTATGGAACACAATGTTGATTGCTTAATCGGAATTGGCTTGGATATTAACATTATTGAGGTCGCTTGATTCCAGTCTTTTTAATAGTCAGTTTTAATACGCCCTAATCAACAGTGTTTAAAATCTAGGCCTATCTGACATAAGAAAATTAAGCACAGCTGCAATTTTATTATGTACCAAACATTTTCCCCTGGTGAGTGGAGGAAATATGCATATCTATATGCCAGGGTTCCCACTGGTCATGAAATTTCTGTAATATCATGGAATTTTCTAAAGTCTATTCCAGACTCATGGAATATCATGGCATTTTATTTGCATCATGTTTACATTTTAGTTGCCATTCATCAAAATTATACTGGACGTGTTATTAGATTTTGAGCGGTCTCAACATATCAAACGCTAATGCGCACGCATAACATGAATAAGTGCTGTATTTTCAGTGAGCCACCAAAAGCCAACAAAATACATTAAATAGGACAGAATGCCTGTCATTTGACTCAGGAATAATAAGTGAGAAAAGTTGATGCCTGGATTTTGTGTTTTCCTTTACATGAGGACATTTTCACCATAAATTGATGTAGAAAATGCACACATTTGACAAACATTTTGCCATGTTGTCAGTCCCTTTTACACAGGTGGTCTATTTTTCTGTTCAATAGAAGTCATGGAAATTTTGATTTTTAGTCAGTGAAAGTCAGGGAATTTGAACATTTGACATAGTGTGAACCCTGATATGCTGTGTGACATTAAATGTCTGTATCACCGGGTGAGTTTGTGTTCTTTTCTCAGGGTTATGTGAGTGTGTCCAGACCCTGCATAATTGACATCTCCCTGACTTACTCCAACATCAGTTATTATGCACCTGTTAGGGTGGAACACCCGACATCGTATTTATGATAGGGATGTCACGATACCAGAAATTTAGTAGTCGATACCAATACCAGTGAAATTCCACGGTTCTCAATACTCATTTCGATACCACGGGGGGAAAAAAATAAAAATATAATAATAATATATATATATAAAATATTATTCACATGTACTTAAACAAGGGTCTAACTGTGTATGTAGCCTAGCTACTACATTACCAGTTATTAAAAGCTAGATATCAGTGTATCAAGCTCATAATGCTGTATGCTGAGACTGACATCAAATATGAAGTCAAATGTCAGCTCTTCTGAGGCTTAGGAGGTTATTATCTACAGTATCTGCCATGGGGTTGGCTACTGTAATATTGTCTGTACATAGCATGCATGGTCTAATGTCCAGTGCTCATTGAAATCGGAAGTCATTGTGTGGCCCGATCGGGGCTCTGAGGAAGTACCACCAGTACCTCCATGCTCGCACGTGAGTGCTCCTAGGTCGGGTAAACATTCACAGAGATCCCGGTCGGCGCTCCGGAGCTATCGGTAAGCGCAAGGCGAAAAATCAACAGTTAAAATGCGTTGTAGTAAATTACAACATACACACGTGAATGTTTGCAACGCAAAAATGCGACATTTTATTCACTTCAAGGCTGATTTTGTTTCACTTTCGCCAGGTGATTAAATGTTTATCAACGAACCATTGATGTCACATGACAATAGTGGAACTGTTTACTTTTTATTCAGAAGGTAAAAGCTTTACTTTACTTTAAAGTTGGAAACTATGGCTTGAAAGTTAAAATGCACCATTTGCATAGCTTACGTTACAGATTTTTGTGAATGTATTACTCCCTGATAATCCGCCTGGAACACAAAGTAGCCTACTTGCTGTTATTCTTTTTGACGAGTGGAGGCGGAGCTGCAGCTACACTTGCGTCATGTTTTCAGAATTTTGGCAACGACTTGGTACCGAAGTATCGGTTCTCATAACATCTCTACTTTATTATTGGTTAATGCACTTTACAGTCTCGATCTTATGTGCATTTATGAGACATGAGACCAGGCTTAATCAGCCTTGTGTGGTTGGACAGGGACATGCCATGAGTCACCATGAGTAACATAAAGCTTGTTTCCAGGAGCTGTACCCAGCATTCTGCATCCACAACGGGGGCAGTGACCTTGAGCGACTGCCGACAGCCAGCACCTGCATGAACCTCCTCAAGCTCCCGGAGTTCTGCGACGATCAGCTGATGAGAAACAAGCTGCTTTACGCCATCGAGTCCTCGGCCGGGTTCGAGCTCAGCTGAGACGACGGAGGCGGACTGACAGACTCCATGCCAATAGAGGAAATTACTGGTTCATGGAAGTCGAGCAACAATGCACTGACTTGCCTGATTCACTGTGCGTGCAAAAGCCCAAGGGTGATGCAGGGATCACCCACAGACTATAAACAGATTAAAAGGGGTGCAACAATTAAGGGGATGGGGAATTTCTTTTATTTTTTATGTTTTTTTCCTTCCATTGACAAAACACTTTTAACAATAGCTGAACCCCCACAGGTGTGCTAAATGCAAAACAAACGACAAACAAAAAATAAAATATTTTAATGGGCAATGTTCAAAGCTTCCATTGCTGAAGCTGTGGCTTAGAGCTGTGGTCTCAATGTCTTAGGTGCTTCAAGGGGCGGTAACCCTCGAACATCGTGGTGGACACTGGTGGTCAGGGAAGCTGTCCGACTGAAAGAGGAGGCTTTTCGGGTTATGTTATCCCAGAGGACTCCGAAGGCGGTTGTAAGATACAGACGGGCCGAAGGGCTGCAGCCTCTGCCTTGAAAGAGGCAAAACAGTGGGTATGGGAGAAGTTCGGAGAAGACATAGAGAAAGACTTTCGGTCGGTACCAAGGTGTTTCTGGAAAACCATCTGCCACCTCATGGGGGGGGAAACGGAGAACCATCCAAGCTGTGTACAGTAAGAATGGGACACTGTTGACCTCAACTGAGGAGGTAATTGGGCGGTGGAAGGAATGCTTTGAAGAACTCCTGAATCCAACTAACACACCCTCTATGGTAGAGGCAGAGCTGGAGGCTGATTGGGGATTACCGTCAATTACCCTGGTGGAAGTTACTGAGGTAGTCAAACAACTCTGCAGTGGCAAAGCCCCGGGGATTGATGAGATCTGTTAAGAAATGCTTAAAGCTCTGGGTGTGGAGGGGATGTCTTGGATGTCACGCCTCTTTAACATTGCGTGGAAGTCTAGGGCAGTTCCAAAGGAGTGGCTGACCGAGGTGGTGGCTCCCCTGTTCAACAAGGGGGACCAGAGAGTGTGTTATAGGGGTGTCACACTTCTCAGCCTCCCTTGTAATGTCTAGGGTGCTGAAAAGTTTTAAGGCCAATCCAATCCCTGTATGTCCAAAGCGAGAACTGTGTACAGCTTCTCTGCAGTAAATCTGACTCGTTTCAGGTGGTGGTTGGTCTCCGCCAAGGCTGCGCTTTGTCACCAATCCAGTTTGTGATATTCATGGACAGGATACTGAGGCATTGTCATGGTGGGTAAAGGTTTCAGTTCGGTAGCCTGGTGATCTCATCACTGCTTTTTGCAGATGATCTGTTCTGATGGCATAATCTGTCTGTAACCTTGGGCACTCACTGGATTGGTTCGCAGCCCAGCCCAGCTAAATCTGAGGCCATGGTTCTCAGCAGGAAATGTATGGAGTGCCTACTCCAGATAGTGAATGACTCCTTACCCCAAGTGAAGGAGTTCATGTACCTCGGGTCTTGTTCGGGAATGAGGGGACAATGGAGCGGAGATTAGCCAGAGAATCGGAGCAGCGAGAGAGGTATTACAATCACTTTACCGCACCATTGTGACAAATAGAGAGCTGAGCCGGAAGGCAAAGCTCTCGATCTACCGGGCAATTTTCGTTCCTACCCTCACCTATGGTCATGAAGGGTGGATCATGACTGAACCAGAACTAGATTGCGGGTACAAGCGGCTGAAATGGGTTTTCTCAGGAGGGTGGTTGGCGTCTCCCTTAGAAATAGGGTGAGATGCTCAGCTATCCGTGAGGAACTCAGAGTAGAGCTGCTGCTCCTTTGCTTCGAAAGGAGCCAGTTGAGGTGGTACAGGCATCTGGTAAGGATGTCCCCTGGGTGCCCCCCTAGGGAGGTGTTCCAGGCACGTCCAGCTGGGAGGAGGCCTCGGGGAAGACCCAGGACTAGGTGGAGAGATTATATCCCGACATGACTACGGATGAGTGGATGAGGATGTAGGATGGATGGCAACAGTAACTCCTTTGTGTAATACAACATGAAAATCAACCACTGAGTCTTCTCGCCTAGAAATGAGAATGAGCAGAATTCAGTTAATTAAGTGTCCCGGACTCGTGGACTAATTGTCCAACAACTATTTGGCTATTTTAAGACATGCTGTCATTGGTTTCACTAAAGTTCAATATTCAATAAGTTTTTCTAGTTTGTCCAAGTAAATTAATAATTGTAATGTATTATATCCCTACCTTAAAGATGTATTTGTGTGGATAAATTGTCTTGTCGCAATTGACTAGAATGGACATACAAATATTACTTACTGTATATCAATATGGAATTGTGAATATGAACATGTTTACAACTACTATTGTATGATCCATTTATTCAGTATTTGTACAAGTTTGTTTTCACTATATTAATGGATGAAGGACTTCTGTTTTCACGTGCTTGCTAAAGTGAACAATGTATTCCTGCAGCTAGTGCCCAATGGTTTGCTCTTTGAGAGCAACAGCTATGTCCAGTTGATAAATATTATGATTGACCAGTGTATTGATGGCTGAAGAGACTGTGTTAATTTGAATAAACCTCCATTCTTTTGCATTTTCCATCTGTAAATGTATTTTCTTGTTGGTTGTAATTTACAGTAATGGCCTAGACATAAAACAGTGCTTTGTGAGGAAAATCTCCTGCTGAATTTTATGGCCTCTGACATATAATTAAAGAAACATCCAGTTAAGAAACACTGAGCACAACTATTCTGGCCTTGAAATGCATTATCGGCCTGGGCACAAATTAAGATTGTGAGCGTTTGTGATAAATCTGCCTGGCCTCTAATGCAGCGCAACCCAGGAGAAATCCATCCCTCTCTGGAACCATTCCATTTTGCCATCCACCCCCTTGCCTCTGCATATGAAATGGATAACTACTGTCCCCTTTCTTGTGTAACCAATTGGGACGAAAGAGCTCAAAGTGGTAATATGGTCTTAAAAACCCCAACCTTGTCATCGGAATGAGGGATCTGTCTCATTTACCTATTATTATTATTATTATTATTATTTTTAAGACTTCATGGTTATGAGTTATTATAGAATCATGAATACTTTTCTACCTAATTGTTTGTACAGGTCTTCAAGCAATAATTTATGCTATTTATCTTAATGCAGAAAATGACTACATTTTGCTTGATTTGTTTCAATTGTTCCTGGGTTCAATTTAAAGGGTTTTCTCCCAAATGTGTGACAATCTGTTTGGTGTTATGTCAAGATTATCCATCCGTCTGACAGGTGCGGCATATCAAGATGCTGATTAAATGGCATGATTATTGCACAGGTGTGCCTGGGACTGGTCACAATAAAAGGCCGCACTAAAATGTGCTGTTTTATCTTGAAAAATTACGTTCTGTCCATGCCAAGTGCACACTCCATCAAATATTGTGACAGCTGTAGCATTGTACTGGGTTCAACTTTGACATTAGTGTCTTTTACTACTCAATCTGAAAATGTTATTATTGAAACTGTTAACTATTAACAGAGGTATACTTACTTAACATTTTCCCTGTAGACAGAAATCTTCCTGGCTGCTGCCAGGGCAAATAAGACAAGGATGCATTTACCTGATAAGTTATTATAAAATCTACCTGATATGGCTTGTACAGATCTTAAAGTGATGTTATTTTTATTAAACTATAGCTGCCAAAAATATGCCCTTATTGTTTTGCTAAAAGCATAGGCCTAATTAAGACCTGTAAAAGCCATGTTTGGTAGAAAATTATTTATTTACGTGTGACAGTGTAGCAGTAACTATATATATATATAGAAAGCATATTATGTATGCCTAGTAAACATAAAAATAGTTGGCTACTGAAGTTATTTTTATTTTCGTATACCTGACTGCTAAAATCTTCCCTCCTCAGTTTTTGCTGAATATAATGTGCGTTGTTAACTTTACCCTACCTATACATTAGTTCCATCTAGCGACAAAATGTTGGCACTACAAGTACAATTAAAAGCTTCTTTAGCATGATAAATTATATAAATAATATGTTTAGTGCTACTAATTGAATCAATGTCATATTGCAAAATAGGAGTTTCCCTCAAAGCAAGACATCTCATTGTCATTGCAGTGAAGCACAGTGCAGTGAATGACACACTAAAGTGAAGTCTGCTTTTCAGCGTCCTTGTTTAGACATATGTCATATCATCGCATACACAATGTTACAGTTTTAACATGAATCAACCACCAAATTATAATACACTCCCCGATAGCATTGCCTCACCACCTCCACAATAACCTCATATTTATTCCTCAGCTTCATCATTTATCTTCAGAAGAAGAAAGGTATAGCTACTCATGCAGATATGGGAGGGACATGAACTGATTTTCAAAACAAAACATTTTTATTTCAACTCAATCTATTTTTCTCACACAGAAAGTGCGAGAAAACAAAGTCCCATTGTCCCTGGCTGAACACAGGTGTTGTTTGCTGTTATGCTTCACATTTGCTGAGGTCAGAGGACGGCATCTCTTGCCCTTGCAGGAAGATGAGATGTCAGTCTAAATTAATTTAATTGTCTGCATACTCCTCCCATACAGTGAATAAGAATAATTTCCGACTGTATACAGGGGGTTTAACAACAAAATGTCCAACCAACCATTAATAATAGAAAGTTACAACTTTTGTGTAGCCTAATCTAGAGCACTGCTGGAATGGAATCTGTTCTTATAGGCTACTACAACAAACACAAATTGAGTGGGAACAAATATTAGAATCATGTAATTTTGATCTAAAATGACATTGTCCTCCTTGGTTGTCATTACTTAAAGGTTTCGCTATGATAGAGCTAGCCTATAGTTCTGTGATCAGCAGCCGTAGACGATTTTCTGTGAGACCAGAGAGAATATAATTTAATAGAGAGGTTCCAGCCCATGGTTCCAACGGACAGCACTTCCGCACTTGATTTTTGGCAGGAGGGGGGGCGATTTGAGCGTACAGTGACCGCCCAATTTTTTGGGGGCTCTGGTGCCGGAAGTAAAATTCCCATTCATTTTTCTCCATTGACTTTTTGTAAAATGTTGGAAAAATATTTTATATAAGGATTTTCTGAAAATCCTTATTAAAAGCTTGGAACCAAGCCAAACAGCTATGAGGTTGTGAATCGATGGTATATGCTCCTGTACAAGCCAAAGTCTGTATGATATCAACCTTGTTTTAAGATAAACATGATTTATTCGCAGTCACAGTGTTGAGCAAGTTACTCAGGACTTGTATTAAGTTACTAGTTACTTATTACTGGGTATTAAAATTAAGTTTAACATTAGTTGTGTTACTAGTTACATAATTACACTATTAGACAAAGTGAAAACATATACCCTCTCAAAATTTTAACACAGTAATGCAGCATTTCTTGGGTTAGTAATTTTAATATTATTACCATTTTGGAAATAGTAATTAGTTACACTAGTTACTGAAAAATGTATACTATTACAGTAACTATAGTAGCTAGTTACTACCGAACACTGGTCACAAATAACTATACCCACAATCCTAAAGTGTAACAGCGACATATCTGATTGGTGGAGCTGGCTTTCTTCATGATACCATCCTTATCTCACAAGCTTTATTTGCTGCTTCGGAGCTGTTCGGAACTCTGAGAAGTTCAGTGCTCTCTGTTAACATGGAAATGTTATAAACCCTGTGAAGTATCTCGGCTAGTAGCCTAAGCTAATGCTGAAAGTACAATCGCTTATGTTACAAGTAGGGATGGTGCCGATACGATACTGAGATTGGAAATCGGTCCGATACTGACTCATATAGCTGGACCGGTATTGGTGACAATTGTACAGTTGTCGTCGATCCATGGGGCTAATCCAATTAAAGTAATTAACATGCGTAGGTCTACTGTCCTGCATCAGCCATGTCTAACCTTCCCAGGCCACACTATCAGCAGCAGGTTTCTAACATGCATCGAAGTCCTAAAATAGAGATTGGCTGTCATTTACTTTGCAATTTAACTTAAAACCTAATCTAACACTGGAATCGGATCGGTACTCTGTATCGGCCGATGCCCAAAGTGCCGGGATCTGGAACACCTCTCAAAGGAGGTGCCCAGGGGGCATCCTTACCAGATGCCCGTACCACCTCAACTGGCTCCTTTCGACGCAAAGGAGCAGCGGCTCTACTCCGAGTTCCTCACGGATGGCCGTGCTTCTCACCCTATCTCTAAGGAAGACGCCAGACACCCTTCTGAAAAAAACAATTTCGGTAGCTTGTACCTGTGATCTAGTTCTTTCGGTCACGACCCACCCTTCATGACCATAGGTCAGGGTATGGAGGAAAATTAACTATGAGGAAGTTTGTTCAATCATCTTGCAGCCCGCGGAATTCAGGTGCATTTGTTTGTGTGTAATGAAGAGAAGGATATCGAGGCTGCGTTCAGACTGGGAGCTACAGGGGTGATGACTGATTATCCATCTGTCCTGAGAAACTACCTTCTCAGAGACCAGCATTGATAATAAGCATAGCCAAACAGATTCAGACCTATTTGGCTGCTTTAAATGTATAAGTGGACTGCTCTGTTTATGTCTGGAATCGCCCCTATGGTTACAAAAAAGTTATTGATTGAGATCGAGAGCTTTGCCCTCCGACTCAGCTCTCTTTTTGTCACAACTGTGCGGTAAAGTGATTGTAATACCTCTCCCACTGATCCGATTCTCCGGCCAATCTCCAGCTCCAATGTCCCCTCATTCGCGAACAAGACCCGAGGTACTTGTACTTGGTAACTCCTTTACTTTGTCTTTTTATGCAAGATAATTAATAATAATAATAATAATAATAATAAATATAGCTGCAAGCAGCCATGGACGGGCCTAGCCCAATCAGAAACTGCAGCGGCACCAAAGCCACCCGCCAACCTCGGCAGAAACGTGAAATGTGAGCACATTATGATATTATAGGGGGCGCTGTTTGGAAACGACAGAGGCCACGACAACGAAATTTCTTGTGATGTGTCCACACACTACGTAGAGGTCATCTGTCAAGTTTCATGTCAATCGGATGAAGCGT
>JAODTR010000013.1:2660540-2683079 GCA_025399935.1 Amblyopsis rosae
CAAAATTCCCAACTTTTTACCACACGGTTCTAGGGGTTGCCATTGACTTCAATGACAGAATAATAATAAGAAAACGTGCAATAACAATAAGGGCTTCGCCCCTTCGGGGCTAGGCCCTTAATAATAATACATTTTATTTGGCGGAAGCCTTTCTCAAGACTCAAGGACATCTTACACAGTAATAAAAACTTCATATAATTTAAAATTCAAACAAATATACAGTATCATAAACTAAACTAAATGTTATAAGATTTCTGGAAAATGTGGTTCATGAATAATTTTTCACCTCAACTGTGTCTGTATGTTGAATTGTTTAGCTTCCAGAGCCTGGTAGCTGAGCAAAAAAGGCCCTGGCACCCACAGTTGATAGATGGAAATGGGGGGTGACGAGTAGGCCTACAGAGGCAGAGCGGAGGGAGCGGGTGGGGACATAGTCAGACAGAAGGTCAGGTAGGTAGTTGCGAGATTATGAAAAGCTTTATAGGTGAGCAGGAGGGTCAATTCATTAGACACAGAGGGACTGGGAAACCATCTATGGTGATATTGATGTTGTGGTATTGAGATTTTGAACCAATGAGTATAACCTCTGTTTTATTGCTATTAAGTTTTAGTACATTTGTGCCCATCCAATTCTAAATGTCTTGGAGACAGTTGGTGAGGCAGCAGGTGGGAGTATGGGAAGCTGCCGGCTTAGTTGAAAAGTATAGCTAACAATGGAATTGAACGTTGTGGTGACTCCATAATCTTACCCAAGGTTAGAAGATAAATTATGAATAGGAGTGGGCCAAGCACTGATCCCTGGGGAACACCATGTGTGACAGTTGCACAATTTATCTGTGCTGTGAAAGTTGAACAAACTGTTGAAGGTCAGCGAGGTATGACGAAAACCAGGTGAGTGCCATACCTGAAATACCAATGCCGGCCAGACGTTATGAGTAGGTGATGTGAGATGGTATGGTGATGTATGCTATTTATAGCACACTTGACAACTTTACACAAACCAAAGGTGAGAGGCTGGATTTGAACCATAGATTTGAACTAGACTGGATGCATTCACACTAACCACACTAACGGCCAAATTGCCACTGTAACATTTAAGTGTCAGTAGAAGTTTAGAAGGTCTATTGATTTGATGTCTAGCTCTTCATAGAAAATACACAGATTTAACATTGTGTACACATTTAAAAAATTCTCAAAATGTATTTATTGCATGCATTTGAAATACAATAGCAAACAATATGTTATTACTAGCATAGTGTACTGACCATTTTGCACAAGCAAGAGGTAAGCTGATTTGAACCTAGGACACAACACACAAAGCATTTTCCTTATCCACTCTATGTGACATAGTGCTAATGGACGGAAGAGGCTGAGACTCGTGACCATAAACTGCTACACGACAGAGGGCGACAGATCTTCTATATGCATCGACATAATAGCCTATCATGAAAAACATCTCCGTTCAATTAAATCATAGACATTGTAACAACGTAACAACAAAGTCGTTGATAACGTTGATAGAAATTAGGAGCATTCTTATGTCTAAAATATAAATGGGCAATCATATAGTTAGGCTACTCTATAGTATAGGCATATGCACTGCATTTAGAAACGATTACACGAGACTCAAAATATACGGATGGGCAGTGGCAACCTGTTTTTCCGCTGTATCCACGTCAGTCATCAGTAAAGATCGCTGAACTTGAGCAGTCGTGCGCAGTTGAACCAGGCTGATAAACATCAGCAGCTTCCGGAACGCGGGCGAGAGGGGGATTAGCGTAGCAATAACATAAAACCCCTTGGCCTCCAACAACCGCTGACATCATACAGACGTTTCTTTTGTTAAGGTGAGAGTTGCTTGTTAAAATGTAGCGAAACACAGACATGTATGTTGTTAACGTTTTCGTATTTGATCCGACGTGTCAGAATAAAATAAAATTTGCGTCTTGTGTCAGCTTCAATTAGCTAGCGCTTTGTACTGGGATGTACCGTAGTGACTGATGTAGCTTCAGTGTCGCAACCTGGATGTCCCCGAGTTATCATTGTCGCTAAATGGACGCATCACACGATGTACATCACTTATGTTTTTAGGCTGACAAAATCAAGCTTTTCCTCTGTATTGTGTATGCACCATTATTTGGCTGGTTACAAGACACTTAGCTAGCTTACGACTAGCCTAAATATGTTATGATTGGTATTTGGACAGTACGTTACACTTAATCAAATGTAACATCATTCAAAAGAATCGGGGGGTGGTCGTCTTTTTATAAAACATAGGTTATCAACCCCTAGCTAAATATCCCGAGAACAGCACATTAGAGCCTTTTTTCATATGTGTAGGCCACCAATTGCTATAATATAATGATCGCTAGTCGTGCAGGTGTTACCTAAATGTCGTATTTAGACGACACTCACGTCATATAAACCGGTTTTCAAATTACTAATATAGCAATACAATGCAAGTATTCTTTCTGGTACTTTCTAGGACGAACCACTTTCTGGAACCTGCGTCGACATTCGCCGTCGCCTATTGTTAAAGCGTGTGTACCGTAATGTGGCAGTTGTATAACCGTTGTAAAACTTCTGGCATAAAAAGTAATATAACTTAGTTTATTTATGTACTGTAAATAAGCAATGTGACTATATTCTTTTGGCCACAACTTTGAATTCAATACACACACCATTACAAACATAGGATTAGCTCAGTAGATTTCAGTAGTATGTTAATGCATACTTTAGTAAAGTAAATTGATAGATACATTGTAGTATGAATTTAAATGGATGTAAATAGTATAGTAAAGACAACCCATATTGTCTAAAGCAGGGTTCCCCAATCCTTTCGCTTTGTCATTAATCCTTCTGGTTCCCGAACACTGAATCCAGAGAGACTACACCAAATCGTTTTTTATTTTTTATTTTAATTTCATGGCACACTTTTAAGGCTAGATATAGCACAAAATACTGGTATTACATTATTGTGAATTATTTGAACTATACGGTTAGTAACATGTTTTGATATTATTTGTTTTATGAATTGATCAGATTCATGCTACAGTAGATGCTGTAATATTTATTTGTTTCTGCCGTTCTCTACATGGTCCATTAGGTTTAGTTTAGTGATGTATCATATGACTAGACTAAAATAACGTTTGTATTCCATTGATTTGCCCAGGCCAATAGTCTCATAAAACACCTGCTAGTTATTTAAGGGCCGAAGGTATCCCCATGGGCTTTTGCGTTTAAGTGATGGTCTTGTGCCTGGATATGTACATTTCTGACCACAAATTAGACTTGAGCTAGTAGTCTACATTCTTAAATGGTCAAAAGTGTTAAATGTGCACAAACATCCCTAGAACAATTATGTGATATTAATAACTGAGATTGACTGACTGATTGTTACGTGTCAAGGTCACAAATTAATCTCTGGTGCAGTGATCCATTATGGGACCGGATGACCCACATACTGTATGTCGCCCACTCTAGGCCAGTTTTGTATGTCAAACATGCTGAATACTGCAGTAGTTCTGTCAGCATGTGTATGCTGCATGCGGCATACGTTTAAGCATGCCACACCAATGAGCACAGGAACATGGGTAATAGTGGGTGTACTAAGTAATTCTGGAGAACACTTGTTGAATTCAAATCAAAACAAAAACCTCTCTCTTCAATTAAAAAGGTTGCTCCCTCAGAAGCTTCGAGGAAACATTGTGAAACGCATTGTGAAGGATAGGATATTCTTATTGGGTCCGGTCTGCACAACTTTGTTTTCTTATTTATGGAGCCAGGGCTGTGTAGAAGAACTGGATACTTTTTTCAGCATGCCATGCACAGAGCTAGCAGCCAGCAAGGCAATATTTAATGAATTTGACAAAAAATTTGCTAGTAAAAGTCCTGAGGTGGTCTATTGAGGGGCTGAGTAAAGGATGATGTGCATAAAATCATATGATGAGTCAGTTAGTTAGTGACCAGGCCACCTTCTAGGCTATAATAACCATAAATAACACCCATCCCACCAACAGTGCTCACAGGCTCACACTGTTCTCTAGCTCTCTGCTAGGGCTGCACGATTATGGCCAAAATGCTAATCCTGATTATTTTGATCAGTTATTTATCACAATTATGAATTGATTTTATGAACAATGCATTTTTATTTCACTCACATTATAAACCGACCAAGGTAATCACTTCTATCTTGTGTTACATTTATTGACGTTTGCGGTGTTTCGAACAGGCATCGACAGTCAGCTACACGATCATTATGGGCCATAGGTCCACATGCCATGCCTACGCCGCATCTGGAAATATCACCAGTTAACATGGTCACCACTTTAACCGTAACACCGGCACAGACAATTTGAAAGCACACTTTGCATATGACTTGTTTTTGCTTAACATCACTTGCCCTAAATCCCAAATACTTCCAGACAACAGGCGATGATCCCTTTCGAGGGACAAGCTCTACGTCTTTTTTTGCCGGTCTGCTGTCTTTCTATTAGGGATGTCACGTACCAGAAATATTTTAGTCGATACCAATACCAGTGGGCTCCGAGTTAGTACCACTGGGACCTCCGTGACTCGGTGCCCGCACGAGAGTGCTCCTAGGGCGTAAACATTCACAGAGATCCTGATCGGTGCTCCGGAGGTATCAGGAAGCGTGAGGCGAATACGTGTCGGTTAAAATGCATTGTACTATTTGCAATGCAAATATTCAACGTATCCTACAGATTTTATTCGCTTCAAGGCTGATTTTGTTTCGCTTTCGCCAGGTGATTATGTTTATCAACGAACATGACAATAGCGGAACTGCAGAACTGTTTACTTTTTACTCAACCAGTAAGATGGAAACTATGGCTGGAAAGTTCGAAGGCACCGTTGGCATAGTTTACGGTGCTGTTTTTTGTGAAGGTAGTACCGGTAGTCCCGGATAATCTGCCTGGAACGCAAAGCAGCCTTACTGTTTTTCTTTTCGAAGAGTGGAGGCGGAGCTGCAGCTACACTTCTATGGTACCGTACGCATCCAGGTTGGATATCCGGTACCTTCGGTACTGTACAAAAACGAGTGCAAGGAGGATTTGGTGCGGAAAATCAGCCAACAACAACTTTCAACCATAAAAGCTCTGTTTTATAACTAGGACATGGTGTGGCCATCATATCAGAGGCCAAAACTAGGCTCCTATTCGGTTTGTTTTCAATGGACTACATTTTGGCTGCTGATTTTATAGGCACATTGTGATTATTCTTCAGAGGATTGTCTCTCTACCTGATTTTTAATCTTCACATTCAAAGGGACTGCTACTATAGATGATCCAAATTATACCTTTTACATTCAAGCTAAAAATCTATTTAGCTTGACCAATTTAACTATGAAATAGATTTGCATAGCTGAATAAAATGTGTTATGTAAAATATTAAACAAATGGTGTGTGCGCGCACGTGGGAAAAAAAAAATACACGACCCCTTCCCCCTCCTCCCCCAAACTACTTAGGTTTGGATTAGATGTGGCACTGAATGTCAGTATGGATTGGAGGAGGGGTGAATTATGCTAGTTTTCTAGCATTAGGCTATATTAACATAATCTAAATGTGAGTCTTATGACTGGTGGAATGTCTATTTCTTTTTAAACCTGTTCAGTCATGTCTTAATAGGCTGCATCTTGTACTATAGTAAAAGTATGAAATATGAAACTTGTGCTATAGTACAAGTATGACATATGAAAATAATCGGCTGCTTAAGCAATACCATTTTTAAAGATAAATGTACATTTCCAGCCTGAGGCAGAGCTCCACACTACTACTAGTCATTATGCCAGTATGTGACTGGGCCAGCATTTGCTTGGCTGTCTGTAAGGAAACGCCCTTCAGTGCGCTTGAATAATTTCCTATTACTGTATCACCATGTGCATCTGCTCCTCCTCCAGGTTAGGGAGACCTCAGTAGTGGTGGACCTGTGGAGCTACAAGCCCTGTAGCTTAGCATGCCTTGCTAATGGCACCATGCTCTTCCTGCTCTTCCTCCCACAGAAGCTGCTCACAGGACCCTCGCACACTAAGGACCGGGCTACACGCACACAGCCACAGCCATGGTCGACTACTATCAGACCTTAGGGGTCCGGAGAGACTCGTCTCAAGACGAGATCAAAAAAGCGTGAGTGTGAATGTCTTTTGTGCTATTTTTACTTTGCCATCTACTGTTGTTCTGGTCACAGGCCAGGCTGAAAGATGTAACAGGTGAATTATAACCCCCCTCGGTTATAATCGCATAAAGAGAGAGCAAAACTTTCCATGCGCCTCACTATAACCTTGGCCCATCAACAATCCCACTATAATCACACTCTCACCCAACAGAGGTGCTGCCCCTCTTTTTCAGACAGAATTGGAGTCCTGTTAACATTTTTAGAAGGTCAGCTGTTAAAAATGCCGGGGACAAAATCACACTGTTGAAAAACATAACCATAGTACTTGGACTATATGGGCTGTGGAATGCCAGGTATGCTATTCTAGTGTTTTCCCTCAAATATAATGTTCTGCTCATGCGTCACATGCGTCAACTCCCACTGTGTCATCTCCGTTTATGACTCTGAATGTTGACATATCATATGGCGCTCCTATCCACCTTAAAAATCAGATTTGAAGTGAATGGACTTTGGCTGACATTTCCTGCTCTTTCAGTGTTCTAGATGCGACGAGCTATTACTTTATTAGCAGATAATTAGCAGTCAAACCGTTAGAGATGTCCAAATCACATTTATGATAATTTGCACACAACCTGTTAAAATGTATTTCTATTATACAATGTGTTTACCAAGATTGAATGTATATTTTTTATGATTACTATACCCTATTAAACTTCAGAGATAACATCAGAGATAGGAATGTTTCACCATCTTTGACAAGCGCGTTACACTCCTGTTTGTTTTCATTCACTTGGTTTCCAGCTGCGGACTATTTGCTGTTACGCTTGGCTGTGAATAGTGAGCTAATGCATCATCAGTACTACCACTGCCCTGATAATGTTTTTCTTGGGTTAATTTACACCTGTTTGTATTTGGTCCAACTCCAAGCAGAGCCAAAGAGCATCTGATACCTGGTTTAAGTGTTAACATTTGCATCAAAAGAGATTAAAGGTTATAGTTTGCGGCTTGGCCTCATGGCTACATTATTAACCCTCGCCTTGACCATTGACAAGGCGAGGCAGCCTGATGGTCATACACACAGTGACTGACCAGCAGCACAATTCCTCTCAGATCCCTAGGAGTCAATCCCTGGATTGTGTCAGTGTGGGACAAACTGCTGAGGCAGTGCAGGCCTCTGTGCTAGTCCGCGCTGCAGATCAATAGGGTTTAGCTTGTCTTTGGTATTTCTGCTTAAGAGGCCAGATGGATAATATGTAGCCCATGTGTTATATGCATAGAACTATATGGTTATATCATGTCGCCTGTATGGCTGTGTAGCGAGTATAGGCTTGCATGGAGTGCAAATGTGTTTTTGAGGTAGCCATGGCTGCCACCCAAAAAATAAAAAGACCCATGTCCTTTAAATGTGTCTTGGGGTTGGTGGTGTCATATCACAGTACCATATCATTATAAATGTTGGTCAGCAGTCTACTGTCTACCTGGCAGCAAAATGGCTTCCTTGAAACCTGTGTATTGTTTTGAATAAATATAACTAATTAAATATACCATATTGAGAACCACCATATTGAGAACTCGTGCTCTTCTAGCTCACCACCATTCGGTGTTTCCATATTGCTGGGTCTTTAATGCATATATGTGCCTATGTGTATTTCAGGTACAGAAAACTAGCGTTGAAATGGCATCCGGACAAGAACCCCGAGAACAAGGATGAAGCTGAGAGACGGTTCAAAGAGTTGTCTGAGGCTTATGAGGTGCTCTCAGATGGTAAGCTGGCTTGTGTTTAAATGTGTCTGCTGATATTCAGTGTATGCCGTGATAGCATCTGGCTTGTCAAAATACAATACACATTGTAACACTATCTTAAAATGAATATACAGTATTGTGTCAAAAACGCTTTATTTTATTTATTGTATTATTTATACATTATATAGTATCTAAAGACAGGAGTCTACGAAAAGAAAGCACCTTACTTTGGCCTTCTAAAATAAGATGAATTACAAAACCAGAGTTCTACACTAGAATCAGTCTGTAGAAGCTAAAGAACATTCTGGAATGAAGGCATGTGGGTGGAAAGCTCTCCTTCTGAATGTATTGACTGAAAGTATGTATTACTTTCATAAGTGACAGAGCATTACTTGTGAGCCCCGAAGGTGTGTGGTGTCAAGGTTGTTTGTGCATGAGGCTGGTTAGAGAGCTGAACACTGGCTCTCTGTTATCGTCTTGTCACAGACAACCTTATTGTGTTTAAGGTTACTTTCTGTTGCCGCCTAATGTCATCAATGTGTGCTTGCAATAAATAGTGAACATGCTCTTGGATGACTGAATCTTAGAAGGAACACTTTGACACACCTATGCAGCTGTTAGCGTCACTAAGACGTATGAAAGCACGTACATTAACAAATGGCAGCAGAAATGGCTGCTGCCTTGAGTTCTGTTCTGAGGTGTGTTTCTGTCTGTATTCCCTAGAAAACAAGAGGAATACTTATGACCGGTATGGCAAAGAAGGTCTCTCAGCAGGCGGTATAGGAGGAGGTAAGAGACATAGTTATGTTTCATCAGAATTGAGACCTGCCTTGTTTCCAAGTCTCTCTTTGACAACGTTGTGCATTCTACATAAACAACAAACACATGTATGACTCTTTTATAAAGCTTTCAACACATATGCATTTCATTTTCATGTTACATCGTACAAGAAGATTTATGTACTTCTGTGATGTACTATCAGTAAATACCTATTGTATACAGGCAGTAACATCAATACAGTCTTTATTACTGATACTGAATTTGAGAAACACCTTAGCTGGGAAATATAATAATAATAATAATAATATTTTATTTTTGCAATTAGCTATTGTAGCATTTATTCATACAGCACAAATTACTTGGACATGCTTGCTTTTTACATGGCTTGTCGCGTTTCTTTGTTGGATATTATATTCATTATCACTAGAAGCGCAACAGGGTAAATCAGGGACATTTATACCTATAACCGCCACACCGGGTCAAATGTACCCGTTATCAAAATGCATTTATTTTCGGCAGGTTTCTTATTTTTGCGCAGCCGCCTGTTGCACATTATATGTTACTAGGCGACGGTACACAAGTGTGTGATCAAACTCTACATCATTCATAACAGTAGATTCTCACAGGGTCAGCTGGCCACACACCACACGCAATGCGTAACATTTGAAGAAACAGCTTTTATGTCTGTCTGATGATTCAGTCAGCAAGTGTACTGGCTGAAGCGCGTACAGCGTGTAGCTTACAGAGCATCCTTGGATGTGACACTTGTCACGAATTGAATGCGCTTCTATGTGAGGATGTATACAGGGGAAATAACAGTGAGATGGAAAGTTTTTGGTTCGAGCAATGGTTCAATATATTTCTCATCTAAATGCTGTCGAGTAACCGATTTCGAGAGATCCTGCATTTCCTTTCTGCTTATGATAAGGAGGAGACGATGCGAATGCGGGTACACCACGGACACTTCATGACTGAAGTGTGGGGGAGATTCATACAAAACTGCATTTTATGCTACAGACACTAGTGGCATGGATGAACAGCTGTTCCCGACTACAGCGAAGTGCCGCTAGCATTTTGCTTAAATTAGCCGACATGCCTAACAAGTGGGATATTTGATCTTGGGATGCTTTTATGAATAACCTATATTTGTGTGTTCTTGAAGACGCCCCTTTAGACCATAATTATAAAACTAGAGCACCAAAACACAGGCAATTAAACAAACTAATTTTAGAAGACAATCAATACAATGACAGAGTACATTTTGAAACTAGAAACACCGTATCTAGTCCACGGGTACATTTTACCCGTTGGCGGTTTTAGGTATACAGAGATTCTTGGCAGTTCTAGTGTTAAATAATACATAATTGTGTGTGTTTTCTTGTTTGCAGGAGGCCATTATCACAACGGACATCACTTTGATGGTGGCTTTACATTCCGTAATCCAGAGGATGTATTCAGGGAATTCTTCGGTGGCAGAGATCCATTTGCAGAATTATTTGGTAAGGCTTCTGGCAGATGTTCTGGCAGGTGTAGAGACCTACTGTTATATACTGTCCATACATAGCGTCTCGGTGCATGCATGCTGGCAAAACTGAACTAAAGATGCATACAGTGCAGTTTTATACATGGCCCAAATATCTGTGACCTGGCTGGGAATGTAAATAGGATGTGATATTGGATATGCGGCCCCTTGTCAAGCCCTTGGCTAATGATAATGATGTCATTGCCTAATTAGCGTTTCTATTAGACAGCTTCAGGGCTCAAAGGTAAGGGTTCTCTATGCACAAGCCCTGATGTTGTGGTACACTCCCATTGAGCAGGCAATGTCAAGGGCCTCGAGTGTGGTCCAGAATTGTCCATCTCTTGAAATGAGCCTGTCCTCGCCCCACAACACTTAGCATTGATATACTGCCCAGGTTTTAGCGCTGCTTTTCTTCCACTCAATACTGTGATTCGTTCCAAGGAGAGGGACAGGCGTACAAGGTCGATTTGTTGAAGCCAGTTCTTGGGGGAGATGGGAGATCATATCTGGTGGAATTTGATCCGTCACAAGGAAATGACTACTGAGGCTGATACTGTCAGAGCTTAGTAGCCCAATATACCAATACTGTTTTCTTGGTTACTCAGCATGACATGACTCTTGAGTAGTTAGTAGTGTAGTAACGGTACGTTGTCCCGTCCAGTTGTGTGGAACACCCTGTCCTATTGGAAGGCTTGTGTGCTTCACCCTGTGTAGCTCTAAATATGGAGCCCAGACACAGACGATAGCATGGATATAAGCGCCTGCATCACTCAACTGGAATGCTATCAAAAAATAGCTTCCGTATTAAAACAGTAGCAGTTGTACTAACGGCAAGTGTGTGTGTGTTGTGGTGCACATATTGGAGGAGAAGGTAACATGAGCATGTATTTTAGGAGGAGCAGGTTAAGGGGGTGTTGTTTGTTTCTATGTGAAATGTAGGCTGTACAGCCTGTGCGACTAATGTGATTAAGGGCAGTATAAATAACATTTATTTTATTTATACAGCCCAGCTGTCACTGTTTTGCTCTGTTTCATAAACAGGAAGGCCAGTCCAAAAACACAATCTGTCCCCCCCCATCAAAGTGGTACAGTCCTGGATACAATGCATGCACACACAGAGTCATCCATTACAGTCTGTTTTGTCTCTCTCCGAGTTTTGACGTCACATTTAGGCCCGCCCACACCACACGGAGCTTTAAGTGAGCACGTCAGTCAGTGTGAGGGTGGTCTGGCTGGGGGTCCTGGGTCTGTTCTGTGGCAGCATGGCTGCTTGGCTTGCTCTGGCCCAGTGCTGCTGCTGCTGCTGCCTCTGCTGGATCTGTCAATCACCTAGCCAGGGGGAGGGGCTGACACAGATACTGTCCCTCTCACAGCACACTAGTCCCTGTAGGACAGGCACTAGGCAGTGCAAGCAGCGCTACCTCAAACCCCAAGCCGCTGACTGCCCTCGTGTTACTGTCAGCTATCTGGGAGCTTGTCTTGTAGCTCTGTAATGCCGTCCCTGCACTTAAGTGGGCACAAAATGCCAATGCCTCTGTCTAGTTGGATGCTAGGCTTTATGTGTTGCGCTCTTCTTACAGAGACAGTGCCAGCAATCCTCCTCCAGTGTAGCTGACCCGTATGGGCCACCTGCCCTTGCTAGCATGGCCAATAGGGCTTTTGAATGAGAATTAGCGGTTGGTATTTTAACATGTCAACTTGTGAAATGACCATCTGACTCCCCCTGCTGCAGCCATATACAGTAGGTATTGTTTTGTTATTCCTTCCTATTTGGGCCTTAGCCCCACTGTTATCCTCATCGCTGCAGAGCTGCACTCATGCGTGTTTGGAGCAAATACTTCAGGCCTACGTTCACCCCTCTGTCATTTTGGCTTTCAACTAAAAGCCTGACGACAGTGGAGGTTGGAGTAGCCAGCTCCCACTAGCCTTAAAGGTTGTGTTGTTCGATTCCCCAGCAAGCCAAATGAGCAAGTTGCCGCTAGCTGCTTCTTAGTAGACTACATGTAACCGTGCCCACTGTACATTTGTGTGTGTTAAAGCGTGCTGCATGAGTTGGTTGGCGTGCCAGTGTGAAATGGACTCCTGCAGGAGCTAATGCGTCCCCTCCCTTCCCCAGCTGCTGCTGATGACCCCTTTGACAACTTCTTCGGCGGCGGACACAGTCACCACCGCGGCGTGAGCCGCAGCAGAACGGGGGGGCCGTTCTTCCAGGGGTTTGGGTCTTTCCCAGCGTTTGGAGCAGGATTCTCAGGGTTTGGTCAAGGTGTGAACTTGTGTATGGCTTTTAAGATATGTTGTGAAACTAGGATGACCTAGTTTGACCTTGTTATCCAGCACGCTGTACTGGTGTAGTTGTAACATAATTACTAGCTGCAAACTGGAGCGAGCTATAACGGTAGGGTTGTGGTTGTTCGTAGCCTGAACACAGCTGGTCTTTCTGTAGGGTTTGTGCCATTTGAACCAATGGGTGGAGGGTTCAGCTCCTTTTCCTCTGCATCCTTTGGCGGCGGTGGTGGAGGAGGCGGAGGAGGAATGGGCAATTTCAGGTCCGTATCAACCTCCACCAAGTTCATCAACGGCAGAAAAATCACCACTAAACGGTAAGTTCCTACAATGGTGGTACCATTCTGGGAGTTTCAGTTTTGGGCCAAATCCTACTTAAATGTAGCATTGTTGCGGTTTTCTGAATATCAGCAACACTGTGCTCACACTCGGCATGGAATTTAAATGTAGTATTCCAGAAAGGAATTTGATAATTATTTAATATTATCAGGACATTTTGGTTACAACAGGTTTAAATCTTAATTGCAATTGATCAAATATATTGCTGGAGGTGGTATTACATTTTGAGATGTCTCAACATATCTTGAAACTATTGGTCTGAATGTTTACATGTTGGCATCATTTATTTCAGATTTATTTCAGTCAGTGAAAGTCAGGGAATTTGACATGATTTATTGTGGGAACCCTGCTAACAATATAATAAAATAAAAGCATTTCTAATGTGACCTACAGTATTGATATAACCTTATCAATGAAGCGTGCTGATAAAGCGACTGTTTTCTTCCACCGGATAGGATTGTGGAGAATGGCCAGGAGCGTGTGGAGGTGGAGGAAGATGGTCAGTTAAAATCTCTAACCGTTAATGGTAAGGAGCAGCTCCTAAGACTGGATAATAAGTAAATCAGATCTCACCACAACTCTTGAGCAATGCTCAGTTTTCACAACATTGAAGGTGTGGGGGAAGGGTGTACATGGCGTAGTAGCACTGACGTAGATGGTCCACCAGGGGGTTTGTTTGTCTTTTCCTCGGTCATACATACGTCATCCTGGTGAAAACATCATCATTCCGGAAGAATTATATTCTTTATATCATAGTTTATGGGGGGGTTGGGAGGAAGATGTTAATATTAGTGGTATTTATTCCTTTTGTTTTTTAGGACCATTCTACTAAAGCAAGTGTGTTTTTTTTTTTTTTTTTTTTTTTTTTTATACATCTATTTTTAAATGGTACTTAATCAATTCAGCCACATGTGCTTAAGCAGGTTGATTTTGATTATTTATTGCAAGGGGGTTGCTTGATGCGTGTGTTTTGATTTGTATTTTCCAATCTAGCTGGGGGAATCCAGAAAGCTGTATATGCATGTCATTTCTGCTTTCTCATTTGGTTGACTTAACAAAGTGGAATGATTGAAGCTTAACACAGTTTGCCCTAATTTCTTTAACAACACATCGCTAACATGTTAGCAGTGTTCAGACTTATGTAAATATGAATGATTTGAATAAATGTAAACTATCGATGTGCATCTAAGTTGCTTTTTTCAATTGGTTTTGGAGCACCAGTCAGTATTTTGTTAATTTCTGCATGGTCGTGGATGCCAGGAGACTTTTGCTTCTGATTACACCATAATTGTTTGATTGACCATGATCCAAGACCACAGCCCACAACAACACATTGTTAATGGACAAACAAGGGATTTTGTGTACTTTGTTAAAAAAAAAAAAAAAAAAAATTACAATAGTGTTAAACATTCTAATAAAGGCAGGTTTGAGATTTGGACTTTAAGAATATTGGACAATAAAGATAAATGTGACCTTGGTGAGTGCCTGTTGTCGCATTATGTCTATGTGTTGATTCTGTTTGCTTGAGTGGCACGTTGCTAACTCACATCTCCTAGATCTACAATGTGTGCTTGCCTGCTTTATGCCATCACAAGAAGGAAACCACAGCTGCTACCTCTCTTGTCAGCTCTCTCCCCATCACTCCGCGTGTGTGCATTATCTTAACCCACTAATCTCAAATTTAATCAGCGGGTTGCAATGTTTATTTTTCAATGACCTTTTCCCTCCTACACAGACAGACAGACAGACATGCATTCTAGACATTTAGCGAATGCCTGTGTGCTCTGTTGGTTACTGAAGGTAAGTGCCTGCTATACATTGCCTGAGTTATTAAATCTGGAAAATAGCCTGCAATCTTAAAGAATTAACTCCACAAAAATCCTTCTCTTCCAGTTATACTAAAACTAGAGATAGGCCAGCTTGAATGATTAAGCATTCATTTAATGTGTTTAATGTGTTTTATCGGTGCACATTTTTTCCCTTTTCCCAAGTTCCCTTTAAAGTTTAGACTTTTGAGTTAACATTTTAATTGGTTTTGGCATGACAGGGTGCGTGGGTGTCTATGCGTGTTCGTCTATGGCCTGACAGTTCTGGAATGTGCTCGTGCTCAGGCTAGTTTATTTAGACATGCCTCTGCACTTTTTTTATTTTCTTTTTTTTCTTTTTTTTGGTAAATGAAAAGTCAGTTGGTAGAAGATGTCAAGTCGGAGAAGCCTAGTTAACGTGATAGGCATAGCCTGCTTATACCTATATTTTGGGAGTGTAGTCTTCTTTTTGACGATATATCATTGAAAGGACAGACGGTATAATGGACGTGTTATGGAATGGGCATTGTTTTGCAGTACAATGGCGCCATCTTCTGGACATATATGGTGATGTCATGTAATTTGGGACATTTTAAGAACACCTATGTTACTCCTATGACGCAGTAAAATAGGACAGAAAAGGACACCAAATAAAATACATTAAACTGAAAATAAAAATAAATGGTTGAATCCATGTATCATTTCAGTACAACATGAATTTAGCTAAATCATTCATCAAAGACATGCAAGTTTGCATACATGCACAAACACTCCTGTGTGTTTGCATGTAGGCTACAATGATGGCTAATGATGATTAGCCTATTATGGCTGACAAACTCTGCAGCATCTTTAATGTTGAGTGATACCAGACATGTATCACATGTCTGTAACATGACAAAGTGGCACACAAAGACAATTGCATATTGTGATGTTATATGGCACCTGGTGGTATCCAAGACATATGCCTAGAAAAATGTCCCAATGTTTCTGATGCAAAGGACAGTCCCTAAAAACCATTTCCCATAAAAAGTTAAGTGTATTGGTAACACTTTGATTATAAGTCAAACAGTGAATCAAATGAAATATCCTACAACTGTTTTTGTTGTTATACCCTTACTGCTTTAGCTGCAAAACTTACTATAAAAAGAGGAAATCAGCATGCCACATGCTTAACCCCGTGAGTTCTGGGACTAGTTTTAGTAGCAGAATTTTTTCCTGTGCTCAGCCCATCCTAGTTATCTAAGACCAATACAAATTACTGATTTGAGTAAAGGACATTTGAATCTAACATTTAATAACATGTTTGGTAATTGGCTGCTAATATGTAAAGAGTCCATGATGTAAAACCTTATTTGTCCCAATATGCATGATGTCCCAAATTACCCTAGTTTTATATTTTTTAACAACACATGGCCCCCAATGTATTGGGACAGTAAAATAAATTGTGTTATTTTGGCTCTCCATATTGGCTTTGAATGAAATGGTGTAATTAATAACATATACTCCTGCCACCTTCAATTTTAGGGCATCCTGATTTTAAATCACAAGTAGGCCTATTGGACAACCTGACGCTATTCTTGGACATATGTGTTATTTAATCAGTTCATAATCATGCACAAATAAGTTAATGAATGTTGGATTTCAAACCGTGGTATTTTCATTTGGAACCTCTTTTCAGTAAGCATAACAAAATAGGTGGCAATGCCAGTGACGATCCAATGTGAATCTGAAAGAAATAGCAGGAATGTTAGGCTTCACCAAATCAAAGTTTGATGCATTCTTAAAAAGTAAAAATACAAAATGTCCCGGTGAGCTGAAAGACATCAAGCAGCGTGGTAGACTCACCAAGAGGTATGTGTATATAATATGTATCCAAGACAACAAATAAGGGGCATTTACCAGACTAACTCAATGTTTGCCACAAGAGTCAAACCACTTGTAAGCTTCACAAATAGAAATGCCAGTTTACAGTTTGCCAAAGAAACCAGCGTAGTTATTGAACAAGGTTATTGACAGGTACATCTATACCAGAGTTATGGAATGAGGTGTGGAGAAATAAAAGGAAGTGCTCATGATCTTAGACATAACCTACAACTTTATCTGTTAAACATGGAGGCCATAGGCAGGGATGCAGGGATGCATTCCCCTCGGTGGCAGTATAATAGTATAATGTCCAATATGTGTAGTAGACTATTATTGTTTTAAGTTAACTGCAATAGTTTTATTTTGAATTGCGCTATGGTTCCTGTAGTTCATGTTTTTCTTTAAATAAAAAGACATTTACACCATGCGTTCATGCAGAAAAAGCACAAATTGTTTCATAAAAATTCACCAGAATAACAAAAACTAAGTGTTTGATTTTCAAAATAATATAAGGGAGGACCCCAAGATCCACCGCTTTATCCACCCTTCAATCAAATAAGCATTTCACTTGCTGAAAAACAAAGCCAAATAGTCCTGAACCAAGCATGAACTGCTTTAGTAGATGCCGGGCAGAGCATCACAACGGAGGAAACACATTACCTTGTGATGTCTATGTTCCATGCATTGACTGAATCGTTAACAGCGTTAATCATGATGATTTTATTTAACAATATGTGAATCAATTACTTTTGGTCCCCAGATATATGGTAGCCTGTAATTATTTTTAAATTCGTAGACAGTTCAACCAATATTGTTGTCCCCTTAAATCATCAAGGATGTCTTCAATAGAAGTATACATTCAGTTTTTTATTTATTTACAGATTACGGTCCCTTGCTCCATCATGGTGGTTAGTTTTGCGTGTACAGATCAGTCCCCAGTATACATATTGGCCACTAGATGACGCTGTTCCTTTACAAGAGGCTACATGACATTTAGCAGAATTGCCCCTTCTGTTTCAGAAAAGGCACACATCTGCCTGAAACCATTGACAGTGAGTGAGTGCTTTTGTGAGACATTGCAAAATTTTTGTATAATTTACATCTTAACCCTCAATTAAAAGAATACCTAATATTTTTGAATATCTTATTGTTGGAGTAATAAGGTAGACTGATAAACATAGTCTTAAAACGTCCAGACTTCATTGGATGAACAGCAACCCTAACCCTAGTCTCGCAGAGACTTTACTACTTTACTACATAAAGTATGGGACACAGCGCTGGTTAACTTTGTCAAGAACCGCCTACTTGACAGGAGAGGAATTTTGATTGACATACATGACGACCAACCACATAACTCAATTACCAAGTCGGATGTTAAACTCACACTAAGGAATCTGTTGGGAAACTTAATGACACAAGCTGGCTGTTGGGATTGTAAATCTGTTAGATATGTAGGCTACGGTTAATGTTTAAAATAAATAGAACAACTGAAATGTATAAATAAAGGACTACTCTAGCATTGCACAGGAATTACAGATACAGATTTTGTGTGAGTGACAATGCTAACAGCCAATGAAAATCGACATCCTCACTTCCTGAAAGTGCTGTCCATTTTACAGGGGTGTATGTATCAGACGTTAATCAATGAGTTGCTTATGTGACGTAAAGCTAATGGAGGGAAGAGGCTAATACTAACTTTACCCTAGCCTTTAAATGAAACAGATTTTTCTTAAGAATGCCATCCCATAATAAAGACATATATTGATCTGTAGGCGCTGTATACTGCAGCTTGCACATTGCAGTATCCACTTCCACACAGGTAAACCGACAGCACCTGCAAACATGTTTCAAAAGGGAGTGTATGATTGGGATTATATATGAGCTGGACAGAGACATAGAAAGATAGCCTTGAGATGCATAGCATTCATGTCCATTGAGACTTGCCTTCTTTCTCTGCAATGTTAGACATTTCAGTGAATCAGTAGGTTGAGGCTATGCTAACCAACGTATAGCACTCTGGAAAAACAAACTAAAACAAAACAAAACACTTGAACACATTAAAGCAGAAATATATTCAATCCAAGCATTAAGTATATACATGCATTTACAATGTCTGCTTTATTCTCAGTCCAGGCATTTTCCCTGAGTGAGAAAACACAAGCTAAGATTACCTGAGGCAGATACCTTGTGGGTTGTAGCCTAAGTACCGTTATAAACCATTTGTGACAAACAAGTAGACTAGGGTCAATATGGCAGAGGAGCTGGAATAATGCATCCATTCAAATGCAGTGATTTCTTCTTTTACTGTTAAGGCTAGTTAGACCAAAAACACAAATATCTTTCCAGATTGCCTGTTGGAGTTGCATTCAAACCCTACAATCTGATCAGAAAGTAACACATCCCTCAACACACCAAAACACAAATATGCCAATAAAGGTATAGTTAGTCATTCTCTAGAATGCTTGTTGTTATTTGAACTCAATCAAAACAAAAACACCTCTCCTTTCAATGCCATTGGAAACACATTGCCAAAGCTGGGATAGTGTTGGGTGGTGCGGTCTGCACCACTTTGTTTATGTTCCTGTTAACAGAGCCAGAGCTGTGTAGCCACACCAGATTATTCTTTCAGCACACATAGAGAATGGTTAAATACTGGACAATCAGTGAGGAGATATAGAAGAGTGTATTAGATTACAATAAATTACTATACCTTTAAAATGATATTGAACATTACAATCTCTGTTTGCACATACAAATGTTTGTAAAAAAAAAATTGTAATTAATACATTTAATTAACTTAATAATCAAATACTGCATTGCAAGAACATATTTTTCATTGGTTTATTATTTTCTCAAAATGAGTTTTTTTTAAATTTTTTATATAATATACTTTGTGCATGTAATATACAGTATATATATATTCCTGACAGGTATAGAGATTGAAGTGATCTAACCTGCTGATATTTATCGAATGGCCACTGGCTTGGCTATAGGCGTTATGGAGGGGATTTTGAAGACTCTAAATGGAACTAGGTTTAGGACTGCGAGCATCTGGTCCCCATTCTCCACTGCCTTAATTACACAACACAATGGCGATGAGATCTGTCTGTAATCTCTCAGTATAATAACTCTCCCCTCACCCCCCATACCCTGCCACTAATTCAATATAAATGTAAATTACCTAAAGAAAAGAATAACCAAATCTAATTTTATTTACATGACTAATCACAATAAAGTCGGGCACATGAAATATGAATAAAATATATGGTCGGCGTTTGAAAGGACGTGGGGGTTGCCTTGAACTTCTTGTTATATATCCTCTTTGTTGTTTTACAGCAATATAGTGTTTTGCACTTGCACTCAACTTGCTGTAATAGATGTACAGTATGTCTCTTTCGTTGATTGTTTTTCCATTGCCAAGGGCATCACAAGGAGCAATCTTGCCTGTTTATTTATGGAATAACTATTGTGACAAAACTCCATAAACCTGTGTTTTGATTTGAGGCTTTTGGTCACAAGTGAATAGTCGCAAATATACAATTTAATTTTGGAAGCTTGTATCATGGTATGTAATATTCACTATGCTTGCAACATTTGTTAAAACATTTGTGACCATTTGTATTTCTCTTACACATCAAGCTTGTTAAAATGACACACTTGCGAGCATGCAAAACACATATTCCTGTTCATTGCTGCACAGCTGTGTAATCCTATATCCTATATCTAAGGCCAATCACAGATCTGATTTTAGACCGAATGGTGGTACAGCTTTTGCTGAAAGTATTTCCTTTCAACTCAATGATTGGAGCCAAAAATGCTAATTCTGCTCGGGTTTTTACACATGCAAACAGTCCAAATCCAAACACCCTTGGAGGTTTTAAAATTGATATTAACAACAACAATAATAATGTTGATAACCTAATAATAGTGAGTGGTAGGGGACTGCATACTGGGCCTCTGCATTTCCCAATGGGGAACCCTCTCCAGTGTTCAGCCAGAGAGGAAGTGAATGTGTCTTCATGTCCACCCTTCACAGACATGGCAGGCCAAGACGCGCTGGAGGACGACTCCCTGCGCCGCAGGCCCAACCCCCATCCTGGCCCTCCGCCGCACCAGCGCCACCTAAGGAACTCTCAGCAGAACCCCTCGGTGGAGGAGGAGGAGCCTAGAGGTGTGCCCCGCCCACCCTAACATGGCTACTGATTAACAGCGGCGTTTTAATAATGGCTGCTCATTTGTCTGCCTTTGTGTCTGACGGACATACAAAGGACAGGTGAGGGCCAGTACCGTGCTTGATTGGCAGATGTAAACACAGAGGACAAGGTTTTCATTAGAGAGCTGTGTTCTACTCTCCAGTAATGAGTGGAGGTCAAAGGTCACCTTCTGTTTTTCTCTCCCGGGGGTCAGGAGGTTATATTCAATAGTCGAGTAATTATCCAAAATGCGTAGACACTGAATGTTTCATAATGGGTGCTTCGTTAGCTAGGTGGATGGCCTTCAATATTGCACTGCATATTTCCTTATGCTAATGTTAGCCAAACAAAAGACCTTAATTCTATCTTTTGAAATACTGACACAAGCTACTTAAGCAAGTTTCATGCTTCTTTTGAGATTTTAGTCAGTGTGCTATTAGTGACTGTTGGTTGAATATCTAGGATGTTAGAAAAAGTTGGCTGAAGAGATAGTGCTACATGTGAACAAATATGTTACTGATATTGTTTATTTTCCCCGTAAAGGATACACAGACAACAAGCGGAAGAAACTGTGCATGAAGGAGGCTGAAACTAAAAAGAAAAGAGGTCCTAGATCGGCTCCACGATTTGGTGGAATTGGTCCCTGGTTTTAGACAACCCATCCACAGACACACGTACTTGCTTGCATAAGTGCTGTCATTCAAACTTGGCATTAGTGGTTCTAAGATAGGCACTATAATTGCCAAATGTAATCCTCTTTTCAAGAACATTTTCTCTTTTCATTCATTTTCCTATTCTACATTTTTAAGGGGTGGGTGTGTGGTACAGCAGGTAGTGTATGAGCAAACATATAAAAAAAAATGTTCCTTCATAAAACAGTAAAGGTGAATGAACATTTGCAGTACTGCATTTGCTTGCTTGTGAGAGGCACTAAAATGTACTAGTATACAGTATTAATAAAATAATGTGGTGCCATACAGTATATGAACGTCTTCTGACCTTTGCAAGTAAATACTAAAGAATTGAAAGGCAAAAACAGAGAGCAGGGCTTTATAACTACACTTTTCTGTTGCATTATTATGCCACCATTTCTGCACCAGGTCACTGTTATTATTATATCGGTACACAAATGTGTGATTGAAGGGAGGTCCCTAAATTGAGTGTCCCTTTCATTTATTTTAGATGGAATTTCTATTACATTTGTCTTGCTTGTGGTACCAACATACATACTGTTGCTGCCCTCAATAACGTCTGGCCACATTAGGTCGAATGATGTTGGAACTACAAAGTTGGCGGAACGTCAAATTGCGTGACCTGTCAAGGTCAATCAGATGTTTGAAATAACTATCTATTCAAAAGAAAATCTCTTGTTGAGCTCCTAACTGAAGGTCACATTGTACAGAAGCATCACAATTAAGCAGCCTGCTGCTAATCTTAACTGGTGAATATCATTAAATGAGCTTCAGTCACTGTTTATAATTTTTGTACTTGTACTTGTATTGATTGGGTTCAGTATAATTTTCATGATTTTCAGTTTTTTTATTTTTTATTTGCTTATATGTAATATTGTCCCTAAATGTATTCATGCCTTGCCAGAATATGTTCCGATAAATAAAATTTTTTAATGAATCATTTAATAAAGCTTAAATACACTTTAATATTTTCATGTTGTCTAAATAGGGCTCATATAGCTGTTATATGTATTGTGAAATTATATTAATATAATATAAATATAATAATCAAATCATGTCAGAAAGTCTAAAGTTTAAAAAACAAGTTCACATGACATATTTATATATAAATGTATATATATATATATATATATATATATATATATATATATATGTGTGTCTAGGCAACAACAAAGGCAGCATTTTA
>JAODTR010000013.1:2683179-2704675 GCA_025399935.1 Amblyopsis rosae
TTGGAGGGTTGGGATGATGAGTGTAATATGAGTGGTGGTATTACTTTATTTTTTATATATTGTATTGTTTTTACTCAGTGTGAAGCACTTTGTGTTACATGAATTTATATGAAAAGTGCTATATAAATAAAGATTGATTGATTGATTGGTTATGGTATGGTCATGAACTGACGGTTGTTGGGACAATTGTGTTTAGAGTTTCAAAACAGATGGAACAAATGGACGTTAGCAGTAGAAAAAAACTGTAAACGCAAAAATGGATGCTGCTGAGGAGGTGAATATGATTCGTCTACACTATAGCATATAGGCTTATATTTGTTCCAAGCCGTTTTCATTAATAAATAAAATTGAAAACGTTAGAATGACCCCTGTTCTTGACTAACAATATTTATGCTGCATCTCTGTGCTTTGTTTATAATTTCTATGACAACTAGCATGTTATTTCTTTAGCTCCTGGATCAACATCATATGGATACCGCCTGGGAAAGTTAGGCTATAATTGATTTCGGGCTTCAGAAAAGCATACACATGCGGGTTCGGTTCGGCCTCAGAAAGAATTGTTTCAGGCTCGGTTAAAATTTTCAGGTCCGATTAAAGCGCTACTCTACTCTGTGCATGCTGA
This sequence comes from Amblyopsis rosae, assembly GCA_025399935.1. Classification (NCBI taxonomy): domain Eukaryota; kingdom Metazoa; phylum Chordata; class Actinopteri; order Percopsiformes; family Amblyopsidae; genus Amblyopsis; species Amblyopsis rosae. The sequence goes on from JAODTR010000013.1 coordinate 2,683,802, forward strand.
AAAATGATAAGGTACTTTTACACAGCCCAGGCTCCGTAAATAGGAACACACATTTGTGAACACCGCTCACAACAACAATGCCCTTGGCTTCACAATGCATTTCAATGTGTGGGGGCGGAGCTTTTGAGGGAGTTTTGACTTGAGCTCAATGTTAGCAAGCGTTCTTTAGAATCGCTAACCCAGCCTTTAATTGTTGTGGTAATAACTGTCTCAGTTAAAGTGTAACTGCACCCCACCTCTGAGCCTGACTCCACCCACTACAACTTTGAAAAATGCATCAAGGAGCTGAGTGAGGGGAGGGGAGGGGCTGAGAGGGGGAACCACATTAAGGTTAATGTTGACATTGGAATTCGATGACGTATGAGCATGCTAACTGTACCGGTAAAAACCAGCCAGGTCCTGGGGTGATGTTTAATGGATATTACATGTAGATCTGTTTTCAGCCCATAAAATTCAGATAAAAAAAAAACTGTGTCAATATTATATCAGCATTGATGTGTCTCATTACAGATCAATCCTATTACTGGGTATACAGCTCCAAAACACATTTTAGGGTGCAGCTACACTTTAAGACTACACAAACCAACAGTAAACATACAAAATATAGCTAATACTAATAACACTGTTTACTGTAGTAAACGTTTTTCTTCTACCCTTACTGATCCTTAATTGGTAACATAAAGGTTGTGAAATTGCAAATATGCGAAAAGAGATGTGCAATTATCTAGCTGTGGTTAGATTCTACAGTATCATAAAAAACGTATGCAGCCTGTGTAAACAGCCATGCAGACAAACAAGACTGACAGAGTAGACAGCTCTGTCACATGTTAACACATATTATTACACTATTTGGCCCAGCAGAAAGATGGGAGAAATAGCTGAAAAGTGAAAGGCTGATGTCAAAGGATGACTTAAAGTATAATTTGGATAATAACGGGACCTTCTACAGTATATAGGCTTGTATATATCTTACAACATGAAAATGTGTCACCGGCAATTTCATTATTAATATTTGTCAGTGTTGTGCGCTGTAAACCATATACTTTATGGTCATTGCGATGTTTATTACAAACCCATTGGCAGCAATAACACTACATTATCCACTAAAGCTTCAGTATATAATATAGTGACCTCTACAGTCAGGAAGTTGTACGTGATCCCTTTCAAACCAAACACTTTCATGTGTAATGTCAGCATATGGACATTCCCATAAATGTCATACAGTACATAAAAATTCAATTAAATTCACTACATTCAAATGAAAAGGCTTTCATGAATGGGGAGCAGATTGAAGCCTTATTGCATAAGTGTATTAGAGTGAAATAGATATTTATTGATAGTAATATACATTCTATACAAAATAAGCATAGAAATAATAAGAAATGGGTATACCATTATGACATGAATAAATAATATGCCCAGTAGTATTGAACCCACAGCACAATGTTCTCCAGTAAACAAAAAATGACATGCATAAAATAATTGTCGACATAAAAAAAATTTATTAACGTGCAAATATTAGGGATAATAGAAACAACATTTTGTTCTTTTAAAATCAAATACTTCTGTTGAAGGCCTTTAGCTAAATGACTTAGTCAATGTAAAAAGGCTGTTGACCCTGGGAGTACGGTGGATAATCATTCTTCTTGTACTGTTTCCAGGACACAATGAGTGCTGAAGTGGTCATACTCAACTACAAATATAGGACATACAAGTTATTTAGCTTATCAAAGATTGCATAAAGATATTTTACACACTTGTAGTATACATGCATAAAGCTAGCACTGAAAAAACACTGTACTCTGGCAAGCAGCACATGCAAATGAATCCCTACTTTTCCTTCTCTCATTGGCTACATTTTGATTAGGCATCAACGTTTCTGATTGGCTGTGGATGCCATGGCATAGAGAGTTGTTGCTGTTGCTAGGATCCTGTTGCTAGGATGGTTGCCATCCCAGAGGCTCAGCAGCAGGAAACATGTAATGAATCATGGATGGTTGATTTCTCTCTAAGCGGCCTAACCTGCCATGCAGATGAGTCTCGCTCGTCACCGCCCTTACCCTCCCAAAAACGTTGCAATAAAATAAAAATGAATACATAGAATCAAAATTATATTCCTGAAAATAATATTTACTACATTTACTAAATTCTAAATTAAATTACATTTAAAATTATAATAAATAAATGCAAATTCCACCCCTGGAAGAGTTGTGAAAAAAGGTTTGGCGTTAGAGGGAACTGGGTAATCCTTCTCAGGTATTCTAATGCAAACAAAATTATGAAATATAGTGGCCAAAATCAGAGGTTGAAAAATACTTTAAAAAAAATGTAAAAAGTGTTTTAAAGTAAAAGTGTTGATAGAGACCAACTATCTATCTATCTATCTATCTATCTATCTATCTATCTATCTATCTATCGATCTATCTATCGTTTATATATACAGTATTTTTGAATACTATTGAATTAATTATGGCTTTACTTTAAAATCTTTCTAGTTATCTTTGTTCTCTGATTACTGTTACACAGACATTTGATCACATCTTAGTTTTAGATACAGCAAAGTCTGAACAGGGTAAAATGCCAATAGAATGTGCACCAAAGGTATTTGAAGTTGGACGTTTTGCCAAATTGGTGCCCCTTCAAAACGTTTTAACATGGGGACATATTTTATGATTCTGAGTGATCTGGTTCTTGTACTGTCTGAATATACATATTGAGGCTTAATTTGTAAAAGAGACATCAGTCTCAGTGACTTCCCTGCTAAAGTATAGATTTAACTTAATAACAGATAATTCACTAAGCATCATGTGTCACAATATATCACTATTATTTATTGTAATTGTAATGAATATCAGAGGACAAAATAATGTGCCAACTGTCTGCATGCATCTTAATAATAACATATACCATAGGCAATAGACAGTGTAATGTAATACTTCTTTATGTCAGTCACACACAGACATTTAACTATGGAGAAGTCGCTTATCAGATATGGAAACTGGGAGGGGGGGGGGTAAAAGAAAAAAACAAAAGGTCATCAATCTTGGTGCAAATGTGCCGCTGTGACTTAACAATCGCCTTGGGCATTTTTAATATCATGTTATTATATTGGAAAGTATATACAGACTGTTGTTTTAGCGCCAGAGTACATTTTAACCTTCACATGAACCATGTGACCGCTTCTGCCTGTCCTGCACAGTATAGCTGCTTCAAAGTGTCAAAGAGTTTAACTGTTTATAAGGAACCCTTCGCTTACAGACATAACATTATGAATTGACAGCAACAATGTAAAAACTGTAATTACCAGCAACAGATGAGAAGCAATATATGGGCATGTTGCTATACTTGTATGCTGGTGTATGTAATACTGTATGGTAACTTTTAAGAGTTGCCTACACTTGAGCAGGGTTCATACATAATGGACATGCAATTATGCATAGTGTAATATGGCAGACCTGGCATTAATTTTTAGTGGACAACAGTGTTAAGTGCTAAATTTAATAAGTGTTTTGGAGTTGTGGTTTTAATTGGTACCTGACCAGGTGAGTACCAGTTGAAAATGACCTTTCGTGTTTCACTGTTTCAATGCCTTGTTTTTTCTGTAAAGCTAATGTTTATATTTAGTTTAGTTTGGCTTTTTGGATGTCGTTTGTTGTTGTTAAATGTTTTAAACTTTCTTTCTTGACCAATAATCTCAAAGGAAACTGCCTAACGAAATGAAAATAGATCACTATCCTTTGCCATGTGTGTGACAATGTCCTAATCCATTATGTCGTCCTTGACTCTCTCCTGACTCAGTTTAGCTGCCCTTTGCCATCTCCTCTCCTCTCAACACCGTATTACAGATTCTTTAGAATCCAGTTGTGTACAGGATGCTAATATAATCTGACACATTCGTTTGCTGCCTCTTTATCATCAATAATTATGCAAAGGAGGTGCATTCTCAGTCGAGCAAAAGAAATCAATCTTAGTATGCAAATGGTTCAAGTCCCTGCGGAGGGCAGCGATTAGATGTGTGTTGATAAACTGGCTTATGATGAGTGACGGTGAACGGTATTGGGGTCGCATTGGTCAGCGCCACAGCAGACACTGATGAAAACACTAGCGCCAAATGCCACCAGTGTCCCCCTGGTGCATGATGGGACAGGGATGATAGCTGTAAAATGTCAGAGTAGGCGCCGTGTGCTCATTAATAGCCGGTAGAGGAGGAAGCGGGGGTAATGAGGAGATTTGCTCCTTGATTGAAGGCATCGCCGTTTATACTCCAACAGATGTTGGCCCTTTCTAACGCACATCACCTTTATCTGCTCCAACCTCTAAAATCCCATAACCTCCGTCCTGCCAGCTACACCCACGGAGATATGACGGTACAATCGTCATATATCTGTTGCTTACATTGAAGAAAATGTGTAGGCCAACATTACCTTCTTAAAGTACAGAATGAGTCTTTACAATACTCCACGTATAGTCAGCTATTGTAGTCTAAGATAATATATACACTTTGTAGCAAATTCTCAATTTGATATCTCAATGTATTTCGCTATCTTACCATTCTCTGTGTGCGCTTAAAAAACAATCCTGTACTTCTACACATCCCAGACTATAAATAGGAACATAGTGGCGAAACCCGCTCACAACAACAAAGCCATAGTGTACCAGAGTAACAGAGTAGGCCTACTACAATTTCATAAACGTATGTACAGTATATAAAAGGCGATGGTAACTAAAATCTCCTATTGATTTGCTATTTTACCGTTCTGGGTGTGCTCTGAAAAAGAATCTGGTGATTCTACACAGCTCTGGCACTGCAAATAGGAACACAAGTAAAGCGGTGCAGACCGCACCAAACAACACTATCCCAGCCTTGGCAATGCATGTTCAGTGGGTGGAGCCTTTGAGGAAGCACCCCATTGCAGTGTGAAGTATTTACATTTTATGAACAATCTTTCTCCAGCATTGTTTACTACACCTTTAAATTGAAGAAGCAATCTGGTCATTGGTTTTACTGAAGTTATTATATCTAAAAAATATAAGATGTTGTTATATACAGTAATTGTATATAAATCGAATTGTTTTTACCTAAAACCTAATATAAACTGCTAACGGCTGGATTCCACTTATTATGGTAGATTGTAGAAAGTATCGTACATTTGAGGTATAAAACTAGACATCGGTAGCTTCTTGAAAGTTTAGCTAATTGGCGTCCATGTTAGCTTCAATACTGTACATCTGTGGCTGTTCAGAACGTTCCTTTTCATACAGAGAAAACACCACAATGCAGTCCACATTCTTAACTTCAAGTCACTGCATAGCAATGACTTGTGTGTGCACAACTGTTCAAATGAGATAAATTTTCTCACGACCAGCATTTTTACGGAGAGAAAAAAGGCGCACACACACACACTAGTTAGTTATGCCAAGCTAAAAAGCGTGTTTGTTTCTTGAGAAGATCAAAGGTATCAAGCCATTGGCTCTCATGTCTGCTCTCCAATCACGCCCTACAACACCAGCAAAGAAAAACAAGGCTTTTCTCTTAGGGAGAATCCTGGAAAGTGTCCCAGACACTTTTCCTACAAGCAAACACTGTGGGATTTCCTATCCCACTCCACAGGGAAATGCTATGTGTTGGCATGTTGGGTTGTCTTCAAAGGTGACTCATTTTCAGGTTGTTGTTGTTGTATGTTGGTATTTTTTTTGTCCAGTGCCAAAGCACCATCCATTTCATGATGCAATATGAACTAAAAAAGGTTAACTAGGAAGGTGGTACAATTATTAAGAGATCTGGCAGCTCCTAAATAAATAAAATAACAAATTTCTGACATTTATATTTGGTGATAATTCAACCAAACATGGTTTAACAGTAACTTTGCCTTACTTCTCGATAATATATTAAGGGGATATGTTGCCCATGAGTCCGCCTGAGCAATATTATTAGTGAAGTTTCCCGCCAAGTCTGAACACTTGCCACAGCTGGCCAAAGAACATTTAATGAAGTATAGAGTATTAGTCGGGCCCTGCCACAGAGGAGCTACTAAAGTGGATGTGTATTGCATTTCTCTGACACAATCATGAAGCCGCAAATGAGACCACATGAATGTACAAGGGTATCCAAGAGCCAGGAGTGTTCTCAGGGAAGCGGGAAACCCAGAGCTGGAGATCATGAAAGGTCTGGAAGGGTCACACAGGCCGACAGCGAAGAAGACCCACTTAACGTTCCTCAACGTCTCAAGGGATTTCATAGTGACTTTTAAGTGTTGCTGCCACATAATGAGTGTTTTACTTATTTGAAGCAGCTCATCTAAGCTTCCATTCACTTCACGCTAGCTTCCCTTACTTGTTGCAACCATGTTTTATTGATTAGATATACCATATATTATGTGTAACTGAATGTCTCATGTTATAGTACCTTGTTCTTTGTAAAAAATCAACAAAAAGTTTTGGTTTGGAATCCATATTATTGTGGTATTGTGTGTGGATGATACGGTGCCAGGAAGATGATACAGTGAGCACCAGCCATCTGAAAAATAGTGTGAGAGTACGACTTTGACAGCTCTTAAACCAAAGACTTATCCAAGCTGAAAGAGTGATTGAGAAATCCCTAAATTAATAATCACTTTGAGTTAAATCAAGCATCCAGAGGTAATATGCATCATCTAATTTTGTGTAACTCATTTTTTCAGAATGCATTAATCCTCCCAAATGGCTGATGACAGGATATCAAATGGCATTGTAGCACGCTAGGTACCTCAGGAAGCAATTATCATGAATACATTTTCTAATAAACTTGTACCCATCAGATGATAAGCAATTAAACATGCATAATTATGGCTTCCATACTGTAATATCTAAGATGATTAGGTTTGTGTGCTTTACCTGAATGGAGGAATATTAATATGGCTTTAGTTTGTGTCTGTTGGTTGGATACGGCAATCCATCTGCAAATCATATGCAAATGTGGCCTCATCCTCACCTATTAGATCAGTCTGAGACCTGTCTACTGGCACATACACAGACACATACAAACACACGCACACACATTCCGAGAAGATATTAAATGTTTTGTTTTGTAATATAACAAGGTAGGCAGGCAATTAACAGTGTTTTTTCTTATTAATTATGTGCTAAAGAGATATTTAGGATGTGTGTATTTTTATAATTATGTCAATTTGGTAGATTGTTTTTCTGAATACCCAATAAAACAAGTTGATAACCCTTATAAAATATTGAATACTGATATCCAGTAATGAGACACCTCCTGTTCTGTTATTACAAATGAACCTCAGGGTGAAATGTAGGTAACATTTAATATGCTGGTCTCTCAATTGACAGACAGGAGAGAGCTGAGCCTTTATCCTTACAGTCATCTCATTCCCCCAGGTATCACACAGGGTTGGTTTGGGTTTTATTAAGAGGAGTTTTTCCTCAAATTCTCTGCATTGTACTGTATATGAAACTGTATACATGTATTTTGTATGTGAATGATTTTGAGAAAAAGACACGAAGCAGCAATATATTAATTTATTAAATGATTTATTATCAATATGAATGGCATTCCATATATTATGTTTCCACACAAAATATATAGTTCTCAATTAGGGCTTTTGTATATATTTGAAATAGCACTACATAAATTATTGCCATTCATCCACTATACTGTACATATTCCACAAACAATATACACAATATACCAGTGATAAAGGGGATATAATAAAATATTATTATTTTTATACTCAACCATCATGATGTATATATATATATATATATATATATATATATATGATGTAATTATCTGGTTAGAAGAGTAATGCTTCGCATTATATGACATATTTCAACAGAAATGTTCACATGAGAATTTATGGAATTAAACAATAGGTAAGTAGAAATAAAATATCTGATAAGTTGCAAGAATAGTAATTTTAGAGGTTTGTGAACAATTAAAGCACCTCTCCATAATATGACCTTATTACATGACTCAGATATCAGTCCCAAGCACAACACACCTATACAGTACATACAGGCATCTGATACGAGCATATATTTTGCTTATTAAGATCACAGAGTGATAAACACTTGAAGTGTTTATTTCCAAAATTATTGAAATCCATTGTGTTAAAAAATATATATATTTCCTGACATCTCAATAAACACTAAAATCTCTCTTGTCTAGTCAGTAGAGGATCAGTTGGATTGATATAGCATTACTTTTAATGGTGGCTCTCCCATTTTGGAACTAAAGTCTTCATCTTTGACGTCATCTAAGTAGCTGTTAGTGGCACTACAATACACCAGTTACAGTAGAAAGCACCAGGCCTTATATTAACAAAGGGGCCCCAGAGCAAAAATGCTGATGTTGAATCTAACATTCCGGGCCCTGCTTGTCTCTACAATCGCTTTTGTCGCTATGTAGTCAGAGACAAGCCTAGACCAACAGTCAAACATACTGTAATTGATAAGCGAATATGGAACCAGGAGAAACACAACATTCATAATCAGTAAAGGTACTACAGAAGGAAGAAGGGGAGGGGCAACGAGGAGTTAAGGGGGGGTTATACGGGGTGGGCGGAGGAACCAGCGTCCACCAAGGAAGAGAATTTGGGCTGGGGGAAAGGGGTGCTTCACTGGGGGAGTGCCTTTAGAATAGCATTCACCTCCTCTGCCACCGCTGTCAGTGCAAACTCAAACTGCTCCTGCAAGGGAGGAAGAAGAGAGAGAAAGCGAGAGAGAGAGAGAGAGAGAGAGAGAGAGAGAGAGAGAGAGAGAGAGAGAGAGAGAGAGAGAGTTTAAAGTGCATTACCAAAAGTGCCTTCCCAACCATCCTTAAAAGTAGAAGAGCTAGTATCATTGCTCAATTTCATAAGCATTTCATAAGCATTTCTATATGTTCGTGCATTATAATATCTGAGCGGAATATGTATTTTGCTTCCATAGAACCCCTCATTTGAGAGGAACTCATTCATGGCACTGTATTGTGTAGATTAGAATCTGAGGCACATGATTGGACAAGGAGTACAGGCTCATATATATCATTAACATAACGTGCACTCATAGCAACCTCTAACTATAATATGAATGCCACACTGGGACCCACTTTATTTGTTGCTCTGCCCCTAGTGGCCAAATAATACACACTACGACAGTACTTTGAATTTATTAAATCACCCTGTTGCTTGTTATGTCTGTTTAACTTAACAGGGTTAAGGTAACCTAGCCAAGTTCATCGGAAAACACAAATGTTTTTTTGATTACAGTGACTGTTTATGTTTTGAATGACCCAAGAACACCATTGAGGTGTAACGGCATTGCATTGCAATGACCTGCTTGACCAGGCTTGCTTTGGGCCACAGAGACAGAGGTGCACAGCCTCAAAGTGCATGTGTAGCCAACGATCGATTCAGCCAGGTGTGTCCCAAAATGGAGCTTTGAGTCAAGCTTTCTCTGGACTCAATGCATGCGTGTGTGCGAGTGCGCATATTTGTTTGTGAAACTGACTCATAGCCAGTCCCTAGACAGCACAACAGAGTTGATCGATGTTTGCCCGAAGGACCCGGTATTTTTATATTCATCTTAGACTCCAGGCTTCAGGCAACGGAATCCACTCACAGTGGAGAGGTACATGGGAGTTTGGAGGTAACAGGCTTCAGATGTGTCAACACACGAACCTGCCATAGCCATGGCCTGAGGATAGGCTGAATCAATACAGACGGAGTCACCAGTTAGCCATATATTTAGCTTTACACAGGAGATTACCTAGTGTTCACATTTACTGTTTTTTGATGTGTTCCAATAAATCGCAGCAGAAAATAAGAAGACTCAAAAGCAGCAACATTTAGCTGAGATTTTTTAAATGTCGATGTCTATGTAATGCCATTGTTTATTGGCATTGAAGCACTGCACTACGTACGCCACTAGGGGGAGATCAATCTCTTTTTGTCAAATCTGAGATGGCAGCAAGGACTATTTTAGTAAGCCAAAATGGTCACAAAGTAGTTAGTGTGGGGAAATTCTGTCTACAAGACAAGTCAAAAACATCTTTTTGTGGGATCTATCAAGTAACAAAATAGCATAACCATAACCATGTGGTGTCTCATAATCAGTTCTCTAATCTTCCAAATGTGGCCATACATTTCATAGCTCATTACAATCTAATATCTGTGTAGACCCAGCATGACGCTGGAAAGTGGAATCAACAATATTAAAATATAATGTTCACTTAGACTCGCTTAGTGACTCTGCGAGGGAGTCCTATGGCTCGTTTGGAACGCTGTTGTAAGATGGAAAACCAGTGCATTAATGAACCATCAAGGACCGCCACATTGCTAGCTAGCAACAGCCATGAATACAATAACCCCAGCATGAGGCTGTACATCGTGATTGCTAGCCTTTTAAAGTACCACAACAATGCAAAAGAGACCTCTTATCATTTGTGACAAACTATGTGAATTACCTACTCTGAAATGACATGCTCTAAATATACTGGACAGAGTGAATAATGTATATGGAGATGCCAGAAAAATAAGAGCGATATGTAGACATGTAGAAACCTAGATTTAAAAAAAGAAATATAATATAATATAATATAATATAATATAATATAATATAATATTCATATAATATTCATATAATATATTATTAATATTGGTATATCACTGTACAAACATAGATTAAGATACAGTTGAACCACTTGTGGAATGTCAATATAATGTGCAGCAGAAACATGCTCTGTTGTAATGCAATTAAGATGTTGAATATGGAAATCACATGGAAATAAATACCAGTTTAGAAGTATCAACAAAAACATATTAACTAAATGAAATCAAAAACTGAAATTAAACATCGCTTTGGAATGATGATGAAGGGGACGAACCCTCGTCCAAATCCCAAAGCAATGCCCTCATGCTCTCATCCCATCCACTGCATACAAACTATCCGACCTCTGTCTGTATGCTGGGAACTCCCCCAACCCTTTCCCGCTACTCCAGCTCAGAGCCAGGGACCTCACCTTTGTCTGGACCATGCCGGCTCTCTGGTCTCTCAAGTGCTCTAGGGTAGCGGCAATATCAATCTCTTTAGCACCTGCAACACACCGCAAATTGGACTGAGTTCAAAGCAGCAGGGTAATCCAGCTCACATCTGTCAATCTGCCTTTATGCTGGGCTTCCTTTGGAAACAGCACTGCGATTGAAAGTTATTACATTCATCCATAGAAAGACTTGGGCGAGTGCCATAGACTGTTTCCCACTCAAATATTCAGGAGGATATTTTTGGAGTCTGGAAAATGGGCAATAATGCGTTCAGGAAAATGCATTGGCCTTGCTGTGATAATCCTGTGGAAAGAGGTTTTGAATTACGTCCGTCTATGAAGACTGATAAAAGCTTTCGATATAGCCAAATATGTGAGCTGGTGTGTGTGTGTGTGTGTGTGTGTGTGTGTTTGTGTGTGCGTGTGTGTGTGGTGTGTAATCTACAGTCTATAATTGTAACTGAAGAACGTTTTATAGAAATGGTGACTAGAACAGTTATTAATGCTCTATTGGGGTGTATCTGGTTGTTGTTTTTTGTATAATGCAAAACTCTTCCGTGGTTCATTTCTGAATAACGTCTTAAGGTTTTTGTCAAACCAGGACGCTAAGCTATGTTCAAGGGGATCATTGACGATTCTCTTCCCAAGTAAAAGACCGTACTGAATAAGAAAGAAAAGGAATAGTAGCCCCCCTGAGCTCTTAAGACGTTTTTTCTTAAAGTGTGGGTGAGAGGGAGTGAGTACCCAGAACCAAAGAGAGAGAGAGAGCGAGAGAGAGAGAGAGAGCGAGAGAGAGAGTGGGGGGGGGGGGGGAGAAATTCCTTTAATGCAGCTGGACTCTCAAACTCCTCTAGTGCTTTACTTCAGAAGGGTTTGGATTCTTGTGTAATTCTAACGAGAGACGAGGATTAGCATGACTTCATATGTTGGGTCCTGGAAACGGTTTGGGATTAGCATTTACACTTTGATTATACAGGGGACCACTGCTAAGATTCCTGAACCATTATAAACAAATAACATACTGGGAATTAGTTATAAAGGCCCCAATCAAGACCAGATTCTCTCATAAATTGTTGGAGTAAAAGCGTTGGGGGTCCGGTGGCTGTGGTTAGGGCATTGGGGGCAGAGGCCATAGGTTAGAGGTCACAGGGCATGCTAAGCTATTGTGTTCTCTGCCAGTGTGTCTTAACAACACAATTCTAAGAATGGATTGATGCAGCTCACAATAGCTGCAAGAAAAGCGAGAATGCACAGTTTTCCAAAGATTTCTTATGCATTTGTTTGTATTTGTGCACACAAGCTGCTCTCTATGTTACAGATTTTGAAATGTTCATTAATAAATAAGCCGCCAATTCTGTCGACCTGGCGCTAGTTAAAAGGAAACGTTTCTAATAAGATTGAAAAAAATACAGCATATATATTAAAATTTAAATAATATGTGGTTGATGCTAAATATTTAATAGGTGGTTCAAATTGAAAATGCAAGGTCTGGAATGGGTTTTCCATCTATATGCTATCTAAATTAATGTAGCAATTGCAATGACGTTGCACTGGATTAATTACTAATGTGATTTATAATTTCATCTATTCTCCCTCCAACATTTGTTTTGCTTGTTCCTTTTGTCCTTCTATCCTTGCACTCCAGACCTCAGTCACCCTCTGCTGCCTCTCCAAGACCATCTGCCTAAAAGGAGAGGCTTTAGTGTTACCAGGGCAACACACGCACACCCACACACACACACAGCCATGCAGAAAGCCATTGACTCTTACCTTTAGCCATCCTATTGAGGACCATGTCAATCAAAATATATGTGCCACTCCTACCAGCACCATCACTGCAGAGAAATCAAGGCAGAAGATAGCAAATGTTACAGAATAAGAATGTACGGACTTCAAAGCCATAATGTTGTTGCTCGTATTGACACGATGACTCCATTTCATGTGTGCATGTGTCGTCCTTTTAAACCTGTGACTACGTCAAGTTAAATACATTATCCACTGTAAAAAGTATGTGTTTTGAATCTGAACGAGATTGTGCAAAAGGTGCGCATGTGTGGTCTTGAGACAGATCGGGGAGAGGGGAACGGTTTCACGGGCACACCGGGGACAAAGGCTTTTAAATGCATGCACCTCAGGAGCAGGGGAGAGGTTGAGAGGCCAGGGGCGCTTTGAAAAACGGCTTCTGGAGAGCCTTGCTTTCCCATTTCTCCAGAGATAGTCTTATGAAAAGCCTGCCTTTCTGCCCGCCGGCCATTCAATGGCTCTGCATGTTAATTGCAAACAAGGCGTGCACATTTCTCTAATAAAAGGCAAGGCCAATAAAACCTTCTGAGTGCCAGAGTTTCATTAATCCACTGCTAGACGCCCGGCCTGTGGAGGGAAGCCGCCCCCCACGCATGACTTGACACGGTGCGACTACTGAGAGTGGCTCGACAGATACCTGCTGCTTAATGCGGCCCAATCAAGGCCTGTTAACTAACCCAGCCATATGGGAAATGGAAGTGTCTTTGCTTGAGTGTCTTTGAGCCACAGCATTTCCACAGGGACGCAGTGACTGAAAATTAACAGGCGCTCCAGTGGACCCAGATTAGAGTAAATGGACTGAGTGGGTTTAAATAAACATCCTCTCCCCTCAAATAGTCAAGGCGTGACAAACATTCCATAGCCAAAATCCGTGGGCTCATCAAATGACAAAGGGTCCGCGGCAGATATACTTGCCTGCAGTGGACGATTATTGGGCATGATCGACCTCTGTAGCACTTGTTAACCTTTCTGAAATGAAAAGAGAATATGCGTAAATACTGTCATCTTTACATCATGTCAAACACATACGTTGCTTACTCATATTTTGTAAGAAATATTTATATTCTTGTTAAGTCTTAAAGTGATATTGAAAATATACGTTTAACTAAATATATTTGTGTAAATCACAATATAAGTACGTTTTTCTTTGTTTGGTTTGGATACAATGAATATTGACAGATGAATAACGTGCCAAATCCACTATAGTCAACAGGCCTACTCAAATATCCAGTAGATGAGATTTACAACAATCTGCTGTAACACCAGGCAGTGCATAGGTGTCCAACCATGTACAGTAAATGAAGGGAAGCAGATGTAAACATTGTAGGGAAATGGATGTGCTAGTGTGTGATACTGTGAACACCAACACATTAACCTCAGCCAATTACCAACGTAATGTGCCACAGGCACCCGTGAAGGCCAACAAGCCTTTTCACAACACGCCGTTGCCATGGAAATTGATTACACCCAAGCATCTGTAATTTCATTCTATCAATAATTTTGTTTCAATATGGATATTTTTCACAGCATTTTATCTTTCACCTTTAAAAACTATCCAAAATATGCAATTTCAAAAATCAAGACATAATAATTCATACTATGCATGCACTAATGTCTTATAATTCTTTTATAATATAAAAGGTCAATATGGATGACCTAAAATAATGTGTGTATTCCATTATGAGAGCATAGAGTGTAGTATTATATTTAAAAAAGGATATAAAATAATATTTTTCCATAAAGATGTGAATTGTTCACGTTTTAAAATTGTTATTTAATGTCAAATGTCAAAGTCCACTTTAATCTCATGATGGAATTCGTTTCCTGAAAATAAAACGTGTTATTAATCAGTGCAAGGGTCTCTAGCCAAGAAGAAAAAGAAGAAGAAGAAGGCTGGCTCCATGCAAGCTAAAGCCTGGGAGAGATCTGGAGGAGACACACTATGTGGTCACGAGCCTGGCTGAGGAGAGGCAGTCTCCAATGATCACTTTTGTGACTATGCAACTGGGCTCATATTACTAGCTGCAACATCACAAAAATGACACTGGCAACCGCTGCATAGCGACTGGGCCGAAGCCGTGACACGTGACAGTGCGTGCGCTGTGCGCGGGGGAGGACAGGGCTCCACCACCATACCATCCAAATGACCTGGCGGTAACAGAGTTACTGCGAATCGCTGAGGTCATCTGGATCCGACATATCGCGTCTGTCTGACGGCGCTCCCATTATAAGAGCAACTGAAGTGACTGGATTGTGATCCATCAATTGAGAGGAAGAAGAAGAAGAAACACATGCATATCGTTTTGTATGAAGTGACACACTAAGGCAGCTGTTCCTTAACTGCCAGATACTGTACATGGAGACAAGCAGCGCACCGCCTAGCTTAGAAAACGGTACAAATTGCAATCCAAGAAGGGTGATGCAGTGAAGCCAAACCTCTCGTTATTTTTCTCATCTGCATCACGAGCCAGGAGAGGGAAGGCTTCCATCCGCACATCCGACGCATCTATTCTCATTTGGTGAGGCTTTCCTACTGGTGCCCGGCATTCCCGTGGGGGCTATTGCCGCTTGTCTGCCAAGCGCACGTTTGATGAAGAAGGTTATGCAGTCGCTAGCTTTTCGCTTTTTTTTTTTTTTTTTAAGATAGACAGCTCCCATTTAATTGGGTGTTTGAATTAGGTAGGGCTTTTCTTCTGTGAGCCAAGCCATGCAATGCAGGACTGTTAATTTGCTACATCACAAGAGCCACAGTGAGGTTAAGGATTAAAGAATAGCGCAGAAACACGGGCCGTAGAAACGCAACATCAACCATGGAGCATTGGCAGCAGAAGGTTTTAAAGGAATAGCAAAAGGTGACGTTATAATGTACACACATCCTCAGGTACTAGAGGTCTATGTGGAACTGAGAGTTCTCCCTCATTCTATGAAGACCGTAGTTGATCCATGTCTATCTTTTACCTGCGGAAGTCTAGAAGGGCGCGGGCTGAGTCTGGGACTCCGCGATCCATCCAGGACAGGAAGTGGAACTGGGTGACGGTACGTGTCTCGTTGGTCTGCAGGTTCTTCAGGTAGAAGCTCCGCACAAGGAAGTCTTCACACCAGATGTGTTCGGACACAAGGTTGACCTGGACAAAGCATTAGGACAAGCGGCTGCACTGTAAAAAAAGTGATTTGTCACCCAAGCATATGGAGGCCGTACTGAACAGAAGTCACCTTCGAACTAGATTTTTTCACTGCCTCCATATGTTATATATTTGCTGTTTATTCATTATGTCCTGGTTGTATTTATGTTTACTATGCCAACCATGGGAGTAAATGGTCTTTTGAATTGAACTTAACACCTAGCTAAAGTGTCATTTAATGGGATTCAATTCTATGAAATGTTATTTACCGTGGACATAACTACAACTGGTAACTGGACCAATTTAAGTTAAACAACAACTAATTCCTTTATTAACAGGCTTGTAAGATCATGCTGATCTTGCGAGCTTCAATTTCATTTTGCCGTGAGTATCAGTCAAACCCCTCAATGCAAAGGCGTTTGTCCACTGTGTAGAAAACAAACAGAGGCTAACTGAAGTTCTTCCCCAGATGGCGACATCAGCGTACGTCGTACGTTTCAATTTCTGCCGGCACTCTGGGCGACTTGAAACAATCTGATTGGTTGAGATAAAGGTTAGTTGGTCCAATTGCATGTAATGTGGTTTGATTGAAATGTATTAGCACTGCCTTTATAAAAAACTCGTTTTAATTGAGGGGTGTTCCAGACTTATACAAAGTCAAAATGTAGCTTGTGAAATCAGGATGATATAAAGCAAGATGTTTCAATTAGATTTAGTGAAAGAGAATGTATTGCCAACATTACATGCAGGGTGGAGAAAGTATGTTTTCTATGTGGCAACAACAGGTACTACTATTAGCTCCAAACCATTCATGCACTAAACCTGATTCTAATGAACATCTGCAGTTGGGCCGTGAAACTAAGTGGAGTAATCGACTGCATGGATGCAGCTAATACATGGATTAGTACTTTCACTTCCTGAAAATGCTTTTCACACATCTGAATCCATGTTTTTTATAATTGCAACTAGCAATTGCTTGGCGATTGGTAGCACTGGTGGTCTAAGACTGTTGTAATACACAAGTCACTGGGATGGTCATTTGAAGTTGATTTTACTTCAGCACAATAGTTAACACAAAAGTATCTTAAATAAATTACATATTTTTTATTTATATATGAATAAGATACAACCTTTTAACACAATAATGTATTTTAATGTGCACATCACTACAAAATATGAAACAAAGAAGCGAGATAATGTGGTCTTTAGTTGAGAGTCCTTGGATATAATTTGTTCAAATTAGGGTGAGATGTTTTACTTTATGTGTGGTGTGTACTGAACATGCCATGTTAGCTCTTATTTGCATCTATGGAGCCTGGAGTCATTTCAAGACCTATTTGGCTGGAGTTTGATCAGGAAAGTTTGAATGTTCCACTTTAATTTAGATTATGAATCACAATAAAAATGCCAGCCAAACCCTGATGGCCACCACGTCAAGGTGCCGTACCTCGTAGATGTGGTAGATGTCAGAGCCCTCGTCAGGCCAGTAGTGGTGACACTGCTTCACGCTGTTCTCGGCCAGAGGAGTTAGCATGACGACGACCACACAGCCGCTCTCCCAGACCATCTGCACGCATGCACGCACATGCACACGTAGAAGTCACGTTAAGACGCGCTATGCAACAGGCTGTCTTTCTAGCGCCAGAGGAAACCCTAATGTCTTCCTCAACTAGACCCTTCGGAGCAGTACGCTGCAACAGCCTGTCTTGCTTGTCTCTATCTGAAATTGATTTCTCAATTAATGTCACACCTCTACATGGAACCAGTGATAAATGATCGATCACTAAGAAGGATGGATCGGCCTTTGTGTGCCCCGCCCCCAAAGCCACCCAGTTAGCTAAGCAAGACCACCTCGCTCCATTTAATCTTATCACAATCTAATGTGATAAATGCAGGCCCATGGAGGCTATTAGGAAAATGGGGGAGAAATACTGGTTTTATGAATGCTATAAAAACACAACGGCCTTGTATATATGCTATGATCACAAGCGCAATGGTTACATCACGCAAAAACCATGGCAACCGTGCCACGCCAAGATGGCACTCAAGAATAGCGATGATAAAAATGCGTGTTATAAAATATGATACTGAAAATTGATATTTATTTTAGTAACATGAATTAATAAATTGCAATTCATGTCAAAACATTCCACCTACACATTCAACTCTATAGTCAAGAACATTGTAAACATTGTGTATATAATAAATGGCTGCTATGTGCTTTTGTCTGAAAGACTAAATACAGGGAAGTCAAGCAGCTGAGAGCTGGATGAGGTCACACATGAGGTTGCTTTGGCAGAGAAGGGTGGAGGCGCTCAAGGCTCCAGCGGTGCTAAGGTAATAGGAAGGCGGTGCAGGGCAGATAGATACGGTAGAGAGGGAAGAGGGGATTAGTCTGGAGCTACCTTTGCTAGAGGGGGGCGGTGTGGATTAGCTAGACGAGAGAAACACATTTGCCTCCTAGTAGGCCATTTGCATGTGGCTGCCTGTGTTTCACTGTTGTTTACGTTTAATGGGGGGAAAGTGAGTTTGTTCAATACAAAAATCCAAGGTTACACATTTTGAATAATGAATGACAATTTGTTCCAAGGCAGAGAGCTTGTGTTCTGTGTGTCAATCAACTATGTAAAATGTAAACTTTTTGGTTTCATTCCCCTCACATTACAGTAATTCACACTAATGTCGTGAGACAAGGATTATGTGAGTGTTCACCTGGCCAGGGTGAGAGATTAACTACTGCGCTTTCAGAAACTCAATACTGCATTTTTTATATTATCAAGTTATACTCATACACAACAGTAGATCATAAATGCTAAGTCAACATTATTACATAGCATTATTACATAGCAATATAGTTGTAACAGCTTTCTACTTTAACACAATTTTAGCATGGTGTAACTAAGTACACATTTCAATTTAGTTACATTTAAATGAGTCATCTTTTTAATGTGTATTTCCAACTGTATAACATACGTCAGAAATATTCCAGGGCAGCCATTCACACATTTAGAAAACCAGAACAAAGCCAATTTAGATGTCCTAAACATGCCTGACCACTAACGTTAGAAAAGCAATATATGCAGTCCGGAGCTCTGAATAAAAATGTCACACAGTGAAAACAGTGTTCTTCAGCATTATACGCTTATCATAATGAGTGCTTTTGAGATGCAGAGTCCCTAGACAGCTGGTCCTGTCTGTATTTACGCTTCACACTCTGACATGCTGGACACCGCTAGTGGTTTCTTCCACCATATGGAGCCGATGGGCCCAATAATTACTGTAGTGCTGTCCTATTAACACATATGAACACCATGTGGCAACCATGCATAAAACATCATTTATACCACCCTTTATGTAGCGATCAATGGCATGTTCAAAGGATTATTAATAGACATGCCAGAAGGACATTGACAGAGTTAGCAAACATCAGCAATATTATATTCTGTATACAACGAATTTAAAGCTGACGTAGGTAGAAGTTAGGAGTTGCAATGAGAGCTACTTTAGCTAAAAAATAAGAGTTTGTAAATCACCACGGGAAAAATAAACTCTTATTTGGTCAGAAACATTTGGTTGGCAAATTCCAAACAAACGTATATGGAGCGGCCTCCATATACTGGAAGTCTATTTATCTGCTCTCGGCAAAAAACCAAAGCGGATTGCATTTGACTCAATGATAGCTGACAGATGTCTAGGACATGTCTAACACATTACACTATGTTATGATGAAAGCAAATGTTGATTATCCATTATATTGATGTACTTCCAATACATAAATACATGTTATTGCAGAACAGGGTCAATGCAACAAGACAACATCTATTAAAATGATTATTTCTGACGGTGGTGAATGCACTTTAAACAATATGAGTCACGCACAACTATCCTACCGCACCTAAGTTGAGTGGTGGACCAAAGGAATGAAGAGCATTACCTGCCAGAAGTCTGCCACAGTGGAGGCTAGGGGTCCTTGTGAAGCGATGTAGGTGGGGTTACGCGGGTCGTGGTCCATCTGGGACAGAGATGAGGCAGTAGTAATGTGATAAGTGGCTGATGGGTAATGCACTCTCTGGAGGTGAAAACATGGCAGCATCTCTTGGGAACCTCTTGAAAGCCTTCCTTCATATCTTTGTTCCCTCCTTACATCCATCATTACTTTCTTCCCACTGTACTGCCTATCCATCTTTATTTTTTTCCAATTCTCCTTTCCTACAGGCAGTGGTGATTCCTGCTCTCTTCCTTGTTACCCTCTATCTTCCAGATGTGGTCCTTCGCTAATGTGTCTGATTAGAGAAAGCATTAAGGATGAAGGAAGCAGGTATTTTGCCCTACCACGTTATTGTAGCTAATCTGAGAATGTCACACAGCTCCATGCTGGAGGGCAGACAGACCAGGGAGGAGTAAGCTCTTTAAGTGGCTGTTTGTGTGGAGAATCTCTTTGCAATATACAAGCATAGGTATAACAGATGGGGCCACAGGATCAGCAAGGCTTACACGATTTCCTCCCGAAATTATTTAGTAATCCTTTGTCTCTTTTGAAATATACAAGATGTCAGTTTAGCTTTTTTTTATCCCCCACTTCAAAACAAATCTTTTGAAAAAGCTTCACTTTCGTGCCTAGTGCTGCTATTCATCTTGACACAGTGCATACTTATTGCACAAACACAACACACAACCTTGGGTCATAAATATGTTCTTACCTTTACCATATTCATTAGCATGCGTAAGTAGTGTATTTGAAAAATTAGTGTGTAAATAATGGTGCTGAAAGCCTTTACGGGTTGTGGCCAGTATTCTAGAGTGACATCCTTAGCCATTACTATGGAAATGGATGCAGTGTTGCAGCACAGTTCTTACAGTTTTTCTCAGTCGCTTTGGTACATTTTTCGATTCATTCTTAACAGTTGCAAACCAGCGTGTACATTTCTC
>JAODTR010000013.1:2706234-2735026 GCA_025399935.1 Amblyopsis rosae
TGCATGAATGTGCAAAAGCATCTGCAGTTTGTTCCAAAACGATGAGAAATGTCCATTATGATGCGCACAAGTAACTTCATGATATGGAGGTTGAACACATAGTTTTGAGAATGTCAATTCTCATCTGAGAAATGTACCAAAGTGAATGAGAAATACTGTAATTGTACCAGAGAAGTGTATGGGGAGAGAGCAATTATAGGGCAAGCACACAACACCAAGGCAGAAAGCCACAGGGTTAGCTTTAATGGCTCCTTCTTCTCTTTCATAAGCTTCATTTTTTACACTGCGGAACACATCAAGGATGTCCCTTTGTGCTGACATTTCTCCATTAAAGTTTCTATAGGTTAGAGATAAAAGGTTAGGTTAAAGATACAGTTGTTATATTTTATCCAAGTATTATTTAATCAAAGCAACAAAGGAAATCTTTTCTGAACTCTTTGTACCCCAAATAATTTTTTACATGTGTAAAGCAACTTCTTTTAAACTCTCAAGCTCTCTGTACTGTACTAGTTTCCTTACCTCATATACAATCTATAGATAGATAGATAGATATATAGATAGATAGATAGATAGATAGATAGATAGATAGATATATAGAGTATATATATATATATATATATATATATATATAGAGAGAGAGATAGATAGATGGACAGATAGATAGATAGATAGATAGATAGATAGATAGATAGATGACACGGTCAACAGCATATCAACAACCTATAATATTATAATACATAATATTACAAACTCCTAACACTTGATTTGTACAAGTATTGCATGAACAACCTTGACATTTCAACTATTAAAGATAATTGCAGAGAAGAGTGCACTGCTACGTGATTTGATATGACTATATAATGCTTCATTTAGATTACAGATGTAACCATGACCAGATGGGTTTATATTTGACTGCCCTGCCATTACCACAAATGGCATTTGTGCAAAAAAGCCTGGCACAGAATATGTAGTTTTCTTTTTCCAGTGGTGAATCACTTCAATTAGGTGGAACTACTTTGTTAGATTTTCACATTATTCGCCCCCTGGTTAAAATTTCACATGTGGACCTTTTTCCTCCTCCAGAAGATATGAAAGAGCACTGCTGGATGTGTGTGCTGCAACACCGTTAAGGCAATCTCAAGGATGCAGACCTGCAGTAGCTGTGTGCAGACACCCCTGCATGAATACTAAAGCACAAACATGAAAGAGTAGTCGCACATTTCTGTTGGCCTCCTTTTGCCATTGTGGGAAGGAGATAGTCTCCAACAAAAAGAAAAGAAATGCTGCTTGGTTTAAATTAAAATAGTTTGTACTAAAATAACTTCTCAAATGATGTGTACCGAACAATCATCTCAACTTTCAGTGCCTGTAGCGCTTTGATATTGTGTTAATATAAACTGCACAGTTAAGATGCTCTCAATACTGGATTAGACAGTGCTATAACAACGCAGAGAAAAAAACAATGGAAACAAAAAAGACAAACACATTATTCCTGTCTCACTGACTACTTCATATAAGGTTCCTTCACATTGTACCTCACGGTAAGGATATTGCATATTCTTGCATCATATGTTATCAAGTGTTAATTGCTGTTTTAACTCCTCAGACACTGTTTGTCCAGAAGTTTCCTTGGTGTTAAAAAACAGCATTACAAACACAAGGGCATTGAGCCGGGGCATGGTTGGGGGGAGTGAACCTTTATGTCATGCTGTTAGCAAGTTTGCAAGGCACAAAGATCTCTAGTTGTGCTGCCTCTCTGACCCTGGATTCCAATACAGAAGTGACACACTATTAACTGGTGGGTCATTGCCACAAAGCTAATAAGAATGAAAAAACAGCATTGACAGACATAATTATCATATTGCTGGGATGAGCCAAAGGCCCCTTTCATGGTGTAAGCTAATTACTGCTCTTTTATCACACATCAGTGAAGTCAGTGGCTCACACTTCTTCAATATTGTTCTAGTGTTTGTATGTTTAGTGTTCCTACTTGTCTTACACCTAGTTTTGTTCTAACAGTACCAAACAATTAGCCACAGTAATATTTTAGAGCTTTTGCAGGCTCTCAAGACATGACAATAAAATTAAACACAACAAATGTTGTTTTTCTTTGTTTTTTTTTTGCTTGACAGGCTAACTTTATTTAGCATTCCAAAATAATGTATCTGTCTGAAAGTAATTGCACCATGGCACTGTTGACATAAACCAAGAATGCCATGAATGCCCCATCATAAATGGAGGGACAAACAATATATTTGAAAATACTCTCCATTGTATGCTTCTGAAAGGTAATAGGCTTTTAGTGCAGCTATGTAGCAACCCCCCCACCACCCCCCCACTGCCCTCATCTATCTTCTCTGAAATTTTGGGCTGTATTTGAAATGCATAGTTTCCTGTTTCTTTTGATGGAATCTTTTCTCACCTGAACGAGGCCCCAGGGGAAATCATAACTGGCAATCGCAGTGAAATGTTATTATTTATTTTTTCCTCTCTCTTTATATTTTTATTTTGTGTTTTTTTTTTAGGGTAGGAAGGGCGGAGGGGTGGGGGTGGTGGTGGGGGGGCTTCGACACAGGGATGCTGGGTAAATGCCATTTTTTAAGCCTAAAATAATGTCTTCTATGCAAATGCACAAACAGGAGAAATGCACTCTACAGGGAACAGCCATTTGGAAAAGAAAAGGCTCACAGCTTGGAGAACAAAGCTAGGAAAGATCAATGCCTCAGAATCAATAACACATCCTTAGAAACTAGCAAAATCTCACAGTGAAATTCCACCAAAACAGGTGCAATACAATAATGTGTGTATCTACAGACAAAAGACACTGGCCACACATGATGAATACACAATACTCACTATAGGGCTGGCATTGATGTAATCGGAGTTGCCATGGTTATTTTCAGCTTTCAAGGTGATCCTAGAGTGATCATCTGTAATTGAGATGCATAATTCATCACACACCTTTCTAGTCTTTCACTCTATACACTCAAAAAAACAACATCTTCAATAGGAATGGAAAAAGCCTTAAAAGACTGGGGACTGTGATTTCAGCAGGCTTTCGTCATACACACATATTCTGCAGCCTAAAAAAAAAGCCCCATCTTCAATGGAAAAGGTTTCAAGTAAAGCTACACTGCATATAACTATCTTATCTAAGCCCTACTCTTCATTTCAGAAACAAAAGAAAATGCCATTTCAAAACAAGAAAATGCCTGATGATAGGCAGGAAATATGTCAGCCATCTTGATTTAAGGTGTAAACAGTGACACATTTTTGCTTGTTTTTTAAGGGCACCGTTTTCTGCTCTTTACATATCAGTGTTTTTGTGATCCATCTACACTATACTACAATATATCAATCTAACAAAAATAGATTATAAGTGCTAACATTTAGAAGATGTGTTTCTTGTAATTATTAATAACTTTTTTTTACTTTTTCTTGAATTATTGTTATGTTATCGGTACATTTCTTTCTATAAAACTACTTTTATTCCTTTCAATAAGCAATAAGATATGAGGTAGCAATTTGTTACAAGAGGTAACAGGGCTCATGGAAAATGTTTTACACCCACCACCGCTGATACACTACCCCCATTGAGCAAAGTTAGCTACTATTTTCGGCATTGGCAAACATGGATAATTTCCACAGTGCAATTCGGGCTATGTTCAGCTCTACTGTCACTCTAAAGCAAATTGTATTGGCAGATGAACTCACATACAACCACGGCATCAGAGCGATTCCTCTTGTTGTTTTGCTCCCCCTGTCCGACATTGCAGGTGCTTGGTTCGGCCTGATAGGCGCACAGAGCTTCCCACTCTCGATCCAGACGGTTCTTATTCTTCAAGTGGTCCTCCATGTAAGACTGTAGAGGAGGAGGAACACTAAACTCAGGAGCTGTTTTCAACAATGTGCACAACAATGCATGCAAAATAATATTAGGAATGCAGAGAACATCAAACAAAACACAGAACGTGTTCGTAAAGATAGATTCCCTGTTAAAATACCTTATTGTAAAATAACAATAAAATAACTGAACAACTGTATGTTAGGTAGCTTTGTAATTTTATTATTTGGACCATGAGCAAACAACAGAAACCCCCCTGTTAAGCTATGATCAGGTGTCATGGAGCCTGGCTAGTCTTAACCTGCTGTGTAGCGTAACCATGTGGTTAGCAAAAGGTTGCTGAAGGTCTAGGTTTGTGGGCAAGGTGTGTTTATGTGAGTGTGTCTGTTCACACACACACACACACATGCATACACGCAGGCACACATCCGCAATTAAGACTGCTGAAAGGTTTGTCTGAATTGGAAATACTTCAGGGGTGTTTCAATCACGTCTCTTACTGCTTGCACCGCCACTGATAAGATTGTCTGCATTTTAAGCTGTCGCTCGGAGAAGAAGAAATTGAATTCGCTAGAGAGAGACAAAGAAGAAAGAGAGAGGGGGGAGGGGAACTGTATATGTGTGTGTGTGTGTGTGTGTGTGTGTGTGTGTGTGTGTTCATTTCCAAAACCAGGGCAAGTCTTAGGGAGCTTAGAGGCTGCGGCTGGCAAGAGGAGTCTTTTTAGTGAGCTGTGCTTTGCTTTTACCCATGTATCATGACTCCCCTCCCAGCTGGGTTAAATGGTTTAGCCCGCTATTGTGTAAAGCAGAAGATTACAGACTCATAAACTAATGTCAGGGATCAGCTGGCTAATACAATGAAACCGATACCCAGATGTGCTATGTTTTATCCTGTATGAAATACCCTATACTGTAGGTAGGTCGAGTAGAGAGATACTCATTGTCGTATAGTTTATGCTCTCTGTCAATCAAAAGAGATATCCACGTATTTCAGAATATGTACAGATTCATCTTAGACAATAAGCTTGTTCAACACACAATAAGTAATTACCCTCTGATGGATAATCACTTTAAATGTGATTTATGTGAAAACCGAGTGCAAGAAAGGGATATTAAGTGACTTAAAAGAACATTTATGAATGCAGCGTACAATGGAAATCAAGGTTAATTTTAGATTTAGTGCCAAATGTGCCAGTCCCATCTTAAAAGCCTGACTTCTGTGAACAATGCCACTCCATAATGGCAATGTGAGATAGCACAGTGTTCCGCCTAAACCCATTAGTGACATTAAATGACATTTTAAAAATAGTACTTGGAAGTTTGTGACCTATCCTCACTATTAAAATAGGGCTAATTCTTGTCATTTACAAAAACTCTTACATAACCCAAGTACTATTATAATGTCCATCAGTGTCAATTAATACCTGGAATAGCAGTGGTTTTGTATTGTGGGTTGGGATCCCAAAGTTCGATCAAAGGGGGGGTCACAAGATGATTTCAAAATTATTATCTTTAATGATTCTATCTATTTATTTATTTATTTATTTTATAAATTACATTACATTTAAATTACATTACATTACAATTACATTTTCTTATTTTATGTTACATGTTATATGCTATTTAAAAATACATATTTCAATGTGGTCGCATGGTGGCAAACGATGAATCACTTCTGTGTGGGGGTAGTGGCTCAAAACGTTATAAAACCACTGCTATAGCATGCATGCCACTGTGCATTGCCTACGCAAACAGCGCATGTAGGAAAATGACTATTAAGGCCACTTGACAAAACCTGTCACCGCTATGCTTTTGTCAACCTTTACAAGTACTCTCGCCAAGCCTGACAGCATTCCACCTCCCTTTTACGCATAATCATATCTACATGTACTTGATACATCCAGTGTGTATTGCATCCCCTTCCATTCAAACCATGGCCTGAATCGATTGCGTTCCAAATTCATATTTTCCCTCAGGTTTAATGCAATGCAGCCAGCAGGTCCTTATCGAGACCCGCCCCGTTTCCTAGAGGGGAGCAGCAGACCGTGGCGTATTCCATAGACAGGGTAACGAAGGTTTAGTGAATGGAGGGATTATGCCTGCCAATCAGGGCGCTGGGATGGAAGGCCGGGGTGCCAGGAAAACAATGTCTAATCCTTCCTGAGCAGCAGAGGGTGTTGGGTGGATTCAGGATAATGAAAGAGCGAGGGGATGGATGGGGGGACAGAGGACACAACAGGTAACACATTAGTGTCTAGCTCCGCTGTCACATTATAATAAACATAGAGGAAACAGTTTGTACTGTTTGCTGTACATCGCCATAAACACAAGCAGGGTAGTCTGCGCAGAATAGGGAGACACATTAGCATGGATACATTTTGTTTGATGTTATATAAGCATGTCGTATGTGCCAGACATAAAACAAAAAACATATGTAAATATATAGTCCAGATGATAAACTGAGAAAAAGTGTTCCTTTCTTTTTATTTTTTATAAGAAAATACGCATAAATTAATTAAAATAAAGAGAGAAAAATAAAATAAAAATACTGCCTTAAGCAATACTTAGGTTGGGAAGGTTGGTGGTGGTTAAAAACCGAGTAAAAACAGCAACGTTTCTGCTACA
Organism: Amblyopsis rosae; assembly: GCA_025399935.1. Classification (NCBI taxonomy): domain Eukaryota; kingdom Metazoa; phylum Chordata; class Actinopteri; order Percopsiformes; family Amblyopsidae; genus Amblyopsis; species Amblyopsis rosae. The sequence goes on from JAODTR010000013.1 coordinate 2,712,704, forward strand.
GAGCAGGGGGCATGTTGAGCAACATGCTAGTGGAACTGTAAAGCACTGTCCAGGGTGCTGAAAGCTTCAGCAGCACAGTCCATAGGGACAGTACAACATGCATTCCACCCATTATTCAGTTAGATGGGTGTTCCTGTCACTGTGAACTGGTGAGGCCCCCTTTTCCCCCTAGTAGAAGCAGTGAGCAGACAGCACCATGTTGACTTTATGTTTATTTATTTTGATGAGGCCTGCGACAAAATCCCTCGCACTATATCTGCATGCTTGTTGGAGCAAGTGTGTGTGTGTGTGTGTGTGTGTGTGTGTGTGTGTGTTTGCATGGTGGTAATCACGCCTCAGAAAAGACCCCCGGCATACGTGCTTTGGAGACCCAGGTACTCATCATCCTCTCTTCTGCACGGGCCCAAGCCCCAAAGAGCACGAGAGATGAGAGGAGACGAGAGGAGAGATGGGAAAATATAGGTCTGAGATCAGTGATAACAAGACAATCTCACACATGGCTTCATGTGAGATGCCAATAGAATTTTAAAGAAGGCCTCCTATAGATCTGTCTCCATGTCAATCACGTGAAGGGTCCATATGCATTTTTACCTTCCACTGCTGAACCTTTACAGAAACTGTTTCTTTTAATAATAATAATAGTAATAATAATAATGATGGTAATAACAGTGGCAACCAAGAAATGAGTCACGCCACACTCCTTTTGTAATGGCAGGGCTAAATGCATTTCTATTGTTAGTGTTTTCAAAAGGGGCTTCTCAAACAAGCCTTGATGACTGCAACAAAACCCATCTATTACCACCAATACAAAGCATTACTCAAATTCTCCCTCGCTCATTATGGGCTACCCAATATAAAAAGCTGGGACGCGAGGGGTGATGAATGCCGCCTCCATTAATGGAAACACTGCAAGGCATCTATCCATCTCTTTTATCAAGCTTGTCTCAAATGAATGAAGCCAAAGTTGTGCAAAATTAAAACAATCCATTTTGTGTGGGTGTGCATGTGTGTTTACGGACATGACGGTTCCCCAAAGGCCTTTCGCGAAAGGGAGACTTCACGAAATGTATACGTTACGCCACATAATGATATTTCATCTTTGAGATTCTTTCACCGTCCCAACTTGAAAAAAGTCTTGATCTCGGCAGAGGGGGGTTGACAGAGAATGTGACAAATAGGGAAGAGAAATAACACAGGATCATGGGGGGGGGGTGACACACAGAAAGAGAGAGAAAAGATAAAAAATGGAGGGAACAGAGGCGAGATAAAGCATGCAACGAGAAAGGGTGGGCAGGAAGAGCGATGGAAACGTAAAACAAAAATAACTTGACTTTTGAAGCAAATTCTATACTCAGGCTTATTGTTATGACCCGAGAGACAGACACTAAAATACACACACTAAATCACTAAACCAGATCCTCCACAAACTGTAGCTAAACGGTTCATGGCCATTAGAAGGCTTGGCACAATAGCTGACCCTCGGATAGTACTTCTGCTATTCAGGCTTTCCACCTCAAGTATTTGCTCAACAGTGATGCAACATAATATGAATTGTGTGCAGTGGTAGTGTAGCAGAGCATGTACTACAGTAACATATTACAGTGGTGGTGGTTTTAAACTGTGAGATGGAGTTCAAACGCTGCAGTTGATTAAATGCAACCAGGGAATGTCTTTATTGGAACAGTGAAAATTCCCCAAGGCGCTGGATATTAACCAATCCTGTACAAGCTGCTATCTCACTGCCTTCTCGAGTCTACTCCAATACTTCTCACAACAGAGGGCAAAGCTGAACAAGATAACTTTTTAATGATAAAATATTAACTTTTAATTGCTGTTAGTATTGGAATTGGGTCTTCCTAAGCCCCAGCAACAACACCCCCTGGATCTGTTAGTTTTGCCCATTCACCATGTGTGTCTGTGGTCACACAGAGGAAGTGATTTATGTACAAGTTGGAGAGTTACTGTGGTAAGTGCTCAGTACACACTGGTCTGTGTCTCGCCACGATGGGCAAAGCTATACCTCAGATACAAGTACTAAAGCTATTATGTAAAATGGCCAACTGAGATGTTAATACATGACCGCTTTCAAAAACATACAGAGTGCAGTTGTGTGTCTCAACCAGAGGGGCCGCCAGTGTGCCAGAAATCCTACTTAGCCGTATGCGTCCATAGTGTCGTTCTTCTCTTTTGCTCACCAGGATCATGTGTCCAGTGGAGATGTCCATGTTGGCCGGCACTGGTTCCTCGCACCAGGACGAGGTGCTGCTGCGGGCCGACGGACTGGCGGCTGGCCCGTCGCTAAACTGGGAGGACACACTGTTGAGCCGCGAGTGCCGCAGAGTCTCCGGCCGCTCCACGCGCTCCGATGCCCGGATAGCCATGCGCTGGCGGCACAGCTCCTAGGATTGTCAGGGGAGGAAGGGGAACTAGGTGGTGAAGTCGTAGCAGCTGGTCTCGCCTATTAATGCAGTACTGGGGTACACATAGAAGTAGCAGTTATATTGAAAGACATTACGTAGATTCAACTTTAATGGTGTTTTGACATGTATTATTTACGTAATATTGGTTCAACTGCAAACTATACTGAATAATACATTAAAATACTAAACTAAACTTAATATAATACATGAAGGTCTAATAAGACAACTATACTACTAAAACAACTTTACTGACCCCTACTGGCGTCTGTGTAGCTGTGCCAATGCTAACCCTACAGGTCAACGCTCCTCTAGCCACCACCCACTGTACGCATTACTCATGTACTTCAAAGTCAAGACCTTATGTCTTCAATAGGGGGTCCAGGACCTCCAGGAGGGCCTCAGAAGTACAACAGGGGGTCCTCTAAATAAGTTATCCCAAACTTATTTTCTTCCAAAAATGTAAATGTAGGTAAATGTTTATTAGCATAAAAACAACCTGCGCTATAAATATATCAATATTTCAATCATTATTTTAATGGATTAGTTAATGGCCTTCTGTTATACATGGCACTATAGGCCGCCATACACATTGTTGGCCCGGCAACTAAATTATCTATACCGTACTGTATGTGATAGGCGGTCCTTGAGCCTTGAGCCAAGGGGTCTTTGGCCCAAAACATTTTGAAGACCTCTGCTCAAGTATTTACGTACAGAGTTGAATCTCCATCACATGTGATTTACATGGTTTAAACATAGCTATGATGTATGGATACACAGCACTCTTTGGTCTGTAACAACTCAAATAAGTTCAACTATAAACTATAAATCATTTTCTTACTTCACACTTTAAAGCACACTGTGAAATGTCTCAATCTCACTTGAGTTCATCATTTCTTACTTGTCTGCAGATTAATGCCTTATCCCTGCAGATTATGGATCTAATTGCGTAAGAAATACATACTGTAGTCAAACGAACAATCACAGTTTGCAGAACAAATTCAAGGTGTAATATCTGGCTGACACACAGCGATTGCACTCATTGTTGAGGAACTGATTCTTAGATGTGAACATAACACTGTGTTCTGAATGAAATCACACTGCACTCACAAAGTCAAACACAGTGGCAGCATTTATGGTGAAAAAATAATCTCTGTAGTCTTTTCCTCAGAGATGAAACCCACAAGGAGAATCAATCACAATCCAAACGGGATTTCCATTGTAGACATTGCACCACATAGACTCAATGGAGACTATAAAAAAGCACTGACAGTAGAGCATAAATTACTGTTTTGATTGATACTGAAAACTCTTTTTCTGTGAGGTTTTAGTTAAACCCACCCTTGCCTTAAGATTACTCTTCTCTCTCAATGACTCAACTTTTTCCCATCATGCCTCTCTGCGGTGACAGATGATATCAAATTCAGAGTCTAGGCATTATCTACCTAGACAGTCGTTCTATTTTTTATTTTTTTTCACTAAATGAAAAAGAAAGAAGGGAAGAAAAAATGTAATTCTTTGTGTGAGGGGTGGAATCTTATCAAACGTTTCCTGCTTGAGCACATGCACACACACACACACACACACACACCTTTTCTGAGTACCTCATAAGATGTTGTCACCCTTATCTCTGGGTGAATATTTCTATTATCGTCACACAACATTAGTAAACCCCCTCGTATTTGCTTTAGGGAGGCAGAGCCCGTCAGAAACACAAAATAATTTTCACAGTAAATTAATAATAGAGCAATGCACAGGCAGGGCAGATAAAAAATGCCTTTCTGAGAGCTGCATATTCTATTTCATGATCTATCACAGTGATGTTTTCCTCCAGAGATCGGGGGCTCGCTATTCGCCCAACCACTCCTCCTCCGGAAGGCTATGGGTTCAAACACCGGCGCTGGCCTACCTGTAAGCATCCTTGAGCATCCAAGATGCCTAACCCCTAACTGCTCCCGGTGGTTGGTCGCACCTTGCATACAAAGGCAGGAGAATGCTGCCTGTCTTGTTTAACACTGCCCTTCCTATCTCTCTCAGAGTATAGCTGCCCATGAGATTGCCTGAAAAACAACTAGGTGTGAATGCATACATATTCCACTATTATTCAGGATAAAACCATTCCTGCTTGAGAATAGTGAATTCCACACAAGACACTTGGAATATACATTATTTTTGCACATATATTGTATGAGCATGTATTGTCAGTGTACAGTGCTGTCTGAATATGGTCTTGCTCTTGCATATTGTTAAACACGATATTATGATAGCATATTATCATATCATTTAAAATATTGTTCTTCTGATCTCACGCCTAATACACAACCTCACATTTTTACTGTAGTCCAAAATAATAATGAATATATTGAGGGTAGATAGGGGGATTTTATTAACACAATCAATTGATAGCGCTGCTGCACTTAATCCTTATTGTATGGAAGAATCGATAAACACATTTCTGAAACACACAGAGAACAAATTAAAACGCAGCTTCTTCACTGTGCACCTTCAATTAGAGCGCTGCACACACATCTGGCAGCTTTATGGGAAGGTGTCCCTGTGCAAACCTGATTAAATATTGAAAATGTTAACGCGACATGCAGATAAATGTGTCCTGAGTGGCATGCCGGGCCCAGCTGAGCCCCGGCGGGAATAAAATCAATACGACCCGGGCCGCCCAAGGAGCACAGGGAATAGGTCACACTCTCCCTCTCTCTCTCTCTCTCTCTCTCTCTCTCTCTCTCTCTGTGTGTTTTGCTCGCTCAGTCCTCTCTCATGTACCACACTCATAAGCACACACATATGCGTGTGCGCACCCGCACACACATGCACACAGATACAGGGGCTGGTGTTAGCATCAAACACATGCTAACACACATATAGTAGAGTAACTACTGTAGCTTACACGCAGGAAATTGGTAGGGGGGTGGGGGGTGTATTAAAATGCTGCTTAAAATCCAAGACAGAGCCTTCTGAAGCGAAACTATTATACAGGACTTAACCGACGTAAGCACGACAAAACGCCTTAAAGCTGCACCTGCTAAAGCCACAGCAGGCAGAACCTGAACAATTGCGAGACAATCACACACGCACGCACGCACGCACACACACTCGTGCACACACACGCACATGCACACACACGCAAACGCAAAAGTACATGCACACACACACGCACACACACACACACACAGTGGGCGACACATATACGTAAACCTATCCAAATGGCAGCCCTGTCCGATTACTGTGACCGCTCCGCCAATAGGAGTGCCCGGTCTAAGCGTGACGCTCGCTGATTGGCTGGTGGCGAAGGAAGGGGGCGGGGGGCTCTAACCTGATAGGCTGCCGTGGTGTCGGTGCTGGTGTCAGTCCCCAGGCTGGCAAGCTTTTCCTTCATGCGGAGATGTGGTCTTTGCCGCAGGCAGTAGAAGGTGCCTGAAGCGGCCAGAACCATCAGGATGAAGAGCATGCACACGATGGAGAGGGCCAGGAACTGGCCCGACTCCACCCTGGTCTCCTTCGCCATGGGGATGTGGGTCAGGCTGCCCCTCTAGAACACACACGCACACACACATAAACATGTCAGACAACATCCAAGGAAGTGTACACTTTCCTTTATATCCCCTGGAATCAGGATATAAACAAACGCATCAAAAGCTGCAGGGTTTATTTTCACCTTTTTGATATCAATTCAGCACTGTATGTTCATTCAAGGCCTATGCATAAGACATTTAATTTCAGATGAATGTAGCATTTAAAGGTAGGTAAAAGGTATAGGAAACAAATGTAAATCGAGGTGCGAGTTACACTGAATAATCTTTGCAGTTCATTCATTTTTTTCACAAAGCGAGAAAGCTTTGAATTTCCACAAGACTGATAACAGTCTCTTGCTTTTAATTAATTGCATAATATTTGTTGGTCCCTTTCTTATCTACTTCTAACTATACCCCACCCACCACCCTTGCCTGACCATCCCTACTCATTAGTGCTAATGGTAGTTTTATAATCTCCATTCAGACTCAGTCAACCCCCTATTACTAAACCCTGTTCTGCACAAGCTCCACGACTAGATATTTACAACCCCATTTAGTATTGGCATTGAGGGTGGTTGCTTGGCGCTGTGCAGCTACAGGAGGTTGGGATGCTAAAAGCTTGTGGTTAATTAGCTCCTCTGGTCCTGCGTCGGGATGGATTAGGCCTCGGCCCAAGCCACCCAGCTAATAGCTAACAAGGCTGCAGAGACAGGCAGGTACTCCCACATTCAGTTCCATTCCACAAAAACCTTTTCAGATTTTCTGACCCTGCTGAACGGTTAATGGCATATATATAAAAAAGGTTTGGTAGTGTCTATTGTCTCAAACACCCTCCAAAGTGCGTATGGCGAGTCACGTCTGTAATGTGCATAAGACCATTACCGTTTTAGAGGGTGCAGTTCATATAAGACGAAAGGGCCTGGCTGCTGAAGAACTGCACTGTGAGTTCTTAATTAGCCGATTCGTGGCCGTTCACTATATAATATAAATAGTTCCATTGGGGGCTCACATACACGCAACAGAAAATATTGCAGCAATAATTTGGTGCAACCAAACTATCTAAAATAAATTGTTGATTTCAAAAGAGACAAGATATATATTTACTCTCAAACTAAATGCTAGCAAAACTATATTTGTCTTATTTTCTATATAATCTATATATTCTCATAACTATTCTCTAGTTCTATAGTTTCTGAATATTGATCTCATAAACGCATTGTGAGCATCTTATATATTAATTACAGTATAGTGAGCCATTTTTTAAAATGTATTAATTATATAAATGCATTATGATAATATCAGGACACCTCCTGGGGTCTAATTTCCTGTACTCAATATTGAAAGATTGATGAGCAAAGTGAATCAAATAACAACTGAAAAAAATAGCAGGGCTCTGACATTTAGCTGGAGGGTTTCATGGTCCAGCTAAGGAATAGCATCTGGCTAACCATTTATTCTACCATCAGATCTGTAACAATAAGAAGCAATAGCCCCGTATCAAGTATTCCACCTTCTGTCTCCTAAATTCAAGTGATTACATTTAGCACTGACCTTTATAAAATGAACACAACATTTGGCTCTTAATTACCACAGTGCTTTGGTTTGAGATTGCAAATATAACACCTCTCAGAGGTATCATCATAATGCCACATATGGCCCCCAGGCTATTTCCCCCCCGCATGGGGATAACTATTTCTTATGAAAAACCATTGTGTAGATACAGCCTACACTGGTGGTGTAGTTGATGAAGACCCATGCATCTGAAACAACCAGCTTCAGTCACTTTACAACTTGCCTTCCCTTTGCTGAGGTATAGGGGAGACACAGAATGTTCCTCACAAAAACCTTGCTGCTCTGCAATATTAATCAGAAAGGCAAAGCAGCTGCATCCACTTTATAGGAGTAAATCCAAATGAGGTAAAAGTACAAAAGTATCACTAAAAGGCAGAAATCAAAACAACGTAGGATTGTTTTGAATTTTAATTTATGTTGCTAGGAGAAACTTGTAGTCAGAAATAGAGAGAGAAACATGCCTGTGGAAGAAAATTAGATAAAAAAAGAACGAGATGAGAGCCCTTGAGAACTCCCTGCAGATGCCTTTATAATATTATGGTTATCTTATTTTAAATAGTATAATTGGACTTGCAAATTTTAAACTCACATGGGAGAGAGTAAGGAAGTAATTTAAAACATTCTAAAAACGCACTTCACACAAAAATAAATTATAAAATGGTTATTGTATATATGCAACATTTCATCCATGAAATTAAATTGTACACAAATACAATTATTAGAAGTATTATCACACAAAAAAACGACATCCAATAAGGCCTATTCATCACAGTCGGATTAATCAAAAGAAAATGCCTCACACACAGATATTTCTTAAAAATAATAATAATAACTTTACCACCCAGTAAATTGCTTAAAGTCTACATCTTAACACTTCCACACGGCTATAATCACTGCAAACTGCAGTTCAGTTTTTGCCTTACTCTCTCTAACAGACTGTCCCCCTCGTTGGTGCTTTCTATTCATCTTGCCTGTGTCGGGTGGATTTGCCAATCTCAGGGAAGACAAAGGGCAGATAGATTTTTGGTGCCCTGGATTATTTAAATGAGAGCATAAAGGTCAGGCAGAAATGTACCACAGGGCAACTGGCTATCCATATACTCACAATACAATAACTTTTAAGAAGCGCGGGGGAATGTTAGACATTAGCCTACAAACACCAAGCCTTAGAAACGTAAAATATAAACTAGAACCAAATAATGTCGAATGTGATGGTCACATGACAGATTATATGTAAGAACATAACAAGATCACACAGTGGCTGACAAAAAGGACTGCTCAAGTGAAAATCCCGAAATTGAAATAACATATTTTCTTAACCTATTAAAAATAGCATATCCTACTGTAGACACTTAAGGTGTGATGTGAATTTTAAAGTTTGTAAATACTGTAGGATATACACATAGAAAGCAACTTTACGAATTGAAATGGTAGTGTTTATTTTTCTCCAGTTTTAATAATTCTAAAGAAAAGAATATGGTAGCCTAACATATTCCCATAAAGATAACCTTATATGCAAACCTTAACTATAATCTAATAATTATCATTGGTCAAACCACACTCTAAATACACTGAAAGCACAAATCTGAAACTTATATGAATCTGTTTTCTGTATGCTCTTGGTTAAACTATATGCGAAATTCCATAATAAACGTAACCCTAATATAAAAAGGGTTTGCGTTATCCTAATATAAATTCAAAGTGCATGGTCCAGATGTCGGCCAGTGAATGAAACCTGAACGAAAACTTTGCATCCAACCAACCAAATGCAAATCTAACCAATTTAGGCTTACAGTAGGCATGCAATTTTGATGTGTATTAAAATAGACTTTGAATACGTCTTAGTCGGCCTACATTAAGATACCTTGTCAAGATGCACAAGACGCACTTGTAAAGAAAGCGTTGCTCCATTAATTAAGAATAGCTTATTTAACATTATACGGTAGCCTACCATATAATGCAATATGCTCTACAAAAAAATATACTGAAAAGTCTAGCCTACATGTACTGTACAATACTTAACTATTCAATCCAGCTGCACAAGGCGCATTTGCTCAGTTGTCTACACACGCTGCAAAAAAAAACAAAAAAAACAAAACAGAAACGACACTAAATACGTGCGTGCATTATAATTACCAAAGTCCATGTCGTAACACCGGGCGCGTAGGTATTTCTAGGTAACCACAAGCCCGATCTGCTATTCCAGAGAGCGTGCTTTGCAAGTGATGCCCGCAACGACTGCGAGCAGCGTGCGCACGCCCTCGGTGACCACTCGACGCCGTCCTCCAAAAAGTTCCCCAGCCAGGCTCCCGCACGCCTCGCACGCCACAAAAGACCGCGGCTTCAACACGGAGACGAAGAAAAGAGAAAAGGGAGAGTCGGAGGGAATAGAAAAAAGGAGAATATAGGATATGCCCGCCTGATTTTCCGAGCCTCGGAAGAATGTGCAAGAAGCCCTACTAGCGAGTCCTTTCAGAGCCTCTGTGCCAATGAAAAGAGATGGGGGTGGGTTGACGTTTTCTTTTTTTTTTTGTGATCATTTAGTTTAAGGCTGAGCCCCTCCTTATATTCAGCCGCTCTGGAGTCCCCCCGTCCGTTGCACATGTCATATCCACTGGTTGCTATAGCGATACCTCCACATGTTGTCGACAGTGAATGTTCAAGGAGTGATGCTTGGCTAATAGGCTTGCGGGCTAAGGGGCGATATGAATGGCCATAGGGCTAGTCACTCATTTGTTGAGCTACTAGGGGTCTCTGTTTGGTGTGTGAATTGCTGTTTTCTCAGGCTCGCCTATTCCTCTGCGCTCTCTCCCATGGATTCTGTTCTGTGAACAGAATGAGTGAGATGGAGCAGTCCATTCTTCAGCATGAGGCTATTGCAACCAAAGCTGAAGCGAACATCGTTGTATGAACCTGCAATACAGTTGCAGTGGTTGTAAACTATATTAATGCATTGTAGTATGCATGAAAATGACCACCCTCAAGCCAAACATACTGTCGTTTTTTTTTATAATAGCCTAAAAAGATAAAACGAAGCAAGGGGTAAATGGGAAGTTTTAAAAGATTTCAAGATAAAAAGCCGACCCAAAATGCTATCCTAATTAGCAACCAAGGCGCGAGGGTAAAATTATCCTACAGAGCAACAGCTGCACTTAGCAGGGAGAGATAGAGAGAGAGAGAGAGAGAGAGAGAGAGAGAGAGAGAGATTATAGAGGAAAGGGACAGAAAAGGAGAAAGGGGGGAAACTAAAAGGAGGCATTAAAAAGGGGAGTACGGGGGTCCTGTCAAATGCAGATGACGAGTAGTAGGCAGGGAGGGGGTGATGGGGGGGCACTTACGTTTATTTTTTCTATTCAAAGACAGCCCCCCCCTTTCCTATTGTCCTTCTGTGTGACAGCTGGAGTTGGCAATGTGAAGGGAAGAACAAGAACAAAAAAAACGCTCTCTGTCTTTTGCCGGGTCGACGGCCTGCTTCGGACACTTCTGCTGCTGCTCAATTGGACCCCCAGCCCAAATTATCACCTATTGTGTACAATATATTACCTGCTACATACAGTATATGTCAGCAGTGAAATTGCCTGTGGTCTGTTACTCTATTCTGTAGCCTGTTTTTTTTAATGTATTAAAAGTATATAATCCACCCATTTTTTTCCATTTTTCCACAGAGCATCTGGATTATGATCTGAACCTCTTACCAAAGCAGGTACAGACGGTTTCCTCTTAGCACAAGGTATGTGCATATATTTAATACTTTAAAAATGCATAATTCCAAATGCAATCTAAACAGTAGCATCTGCGTTGGAGATTACTTCTGTACGAGTCAAATGTTTCAATTTCAACTTCCACAAATAGGAATGAATGTGATGAATACCCATCATTTGAAATCCTCAAAAATGTGTCTCACAGCATTTTCAATCAGTGGTACATTATAAGAAAATGCTGCTTATCCTGCTGTAGACCTAGTGCAAGAGATCACGGAGGGATGCAAGCAAAATATATGATGAGAGAGGGCTACAGCATTACGTTGAGCGTTTACACCCTATAGACAGGTATAAATAGTTTCCCCTGCTACGATTATCCTGTTTTTCTCCTGACCAGGAAGTGACCTCAACTCACCTTTTCTCAAATGAGATAGTCTGGTCACCTCAGCCATATCCAAATCTATTCTTATCAACACAACAACACAAGGGTATACTGTGACAATGCATGTACCATGATGAAATATGTTTTCACAATTTTGTGCCTTCCAACTATAACAACTAAAGGCAGAATTCTACACATGGATGGATGACGCAACATAATAATATCTGTCCGTAGTGTCACAAAATGATTGGTCTGCTTTTAAACTGTTTATTTTGTTCCTCTATTATTTATTGCTAAGTTTATAGGTATGTTTATTTATTGGTACAGTATGCCAGAGTTGTAATCAGCACATTATTTAAAATCAGTACTAAACATCCAAGTTGTCATGGTGACTGCATGGATCATGCGTGTCCCTACTAATATCTGAATGTACACATAATTTAACACATATATATATATTATTATTTTCTTGTTTAGAAGTATTTTGTGTTTTCAGTGGACACACAGTTAAAATTATTAAAGATAAAGATAAAGTGATCACTGGCCAAACAGATTGTATCCATCTAATGGGTGTCATACAGTATGTTGTGTGACACTACAGCAGGGCTGTTCAATTTCAAATGGCCAGATTATAACAAGAGAAACTGTAGGCGAGCCACATATTTTCGGCATTTATTTACACGAGCGTCTACGAGAGCAAGACAATGAGAGCATCCACCCTGCAGCTTAGTTAATGTTCAATGTGTCAAGTCAATGGCGAAGTTATTCTATAGAATTCTAGGATGCCGCTTATTCCAAGTCTCTCTGGCATATTGTCTTTTGTACAACCAAATAGCAGTCAGGCCTGTGTCCAGTTTGCAATGCGGTGTTCTACAACTGAAACATTTGTCAAGTAAAGACAAAAACGTTGGGTAGACTACCTACCGGTATGGGTTCAAATGTGACTAGTAGCATACCCAACCATTATCCTCAATAACATGTGCACTTTGACTAATTTCATCACATTTATTTTTAGGTCTGGACTACTACATTATATTTACAAACAGGCTATGTCATGATGTCTGTAGAACAGTTAATAATAACTAGTTTACAGTAATATATTGACTTGATTCGTATAGTGGTTATACAGTATATTGAGCTAATGTATAATGGTCCAGAGTGCAATCTCCTCATGGGCCACATGGGGGCAGTTGGTGGGCCGCATTTGGCCCGCCGGCCGCCAATTGAATAGGCCTGCACTACAGAATAGGCTAATCTACATTTTGAATGGCAATAATTTGGACACAATGGTGAAAAGGTCCGTGCTCATACAGAAATTGCATCTCTGGAGTCAGTTGCAAAGTCAACAGGTGAGTTTTGTCTTTTAATGTCTTCATATATTAGCTCTTATTTTTAATTAACCAAGAGATTATTTTAACTGAAAAAACAGGACAGGGTTTTCCAAGTTACACGATGTATACATAAACTTTATTTAAAATAAATATTTATTAGGAACACATTTAATAAATAAAACATTTTTACAAGTTTTTAAAGATGAGGCAGGGCATGGAGAAGACATTCGGGGAAGAATTCCTCAAGGAACGGAGGAGAAGGCAAATAGATCATGCCAGTTCAAACAGGAAAGAAACCTACTGTAAAGGGAAGAGCAAAAGTCTAGGTTCCATAATAATATTGTGAAGGTGGTCAAGTTAACATATGTAAAAACTCCTATATTAATGATTACATAGGTAGTATGGCGGTCACTATCTATTTTTCATTTACAGATATAAAGACAAGAAACAAAGAAGTCTCCTCCATTTCCATCTAGATGGGATATGGACATATTCTGTATGGTGAGATGCACAAAACAATTAAATTCCTTCATTAAATTAAACCTAAGACTTTTTGTGCAGAACATTTGCATTATTTTATCATATACTATGGTGTGACAAAAAATGTGATTTGGTTGATTTACCGACTATACAGTTTTGCCTGTGAAATATTACAAAACATATATTGGCTTGATGTTGAAATTGATTATACAAATGGTCACGGTTCTTGGTGCTTTAGTCTTATTGAATATTATTTCTGAAACAGTAGAGTTGGTGTTTACAGTGTTACTAAATTAATCAAAATAGAATTCTATTGTACAGGATACAAAAATCAACCAAAGTTAATTTAAGTGGATTAATTCTCAGAAATCAGTATTGAACAGCAATGTTTTTAATTTTTAGAAAAAATGTGTCACACCATGTAACAATTTGATTGGTGTAGTATAGAAAAGTGGAGGTGAACAAACAAAATTAACAATAACTATCCAATTTCATGCATGGTGGAGTGTATGGGCTTTAGCTATGTATGTGTTATGGCTACTTGGGGATTCTTTAAACATATAATGTTACTGTTTATTTGTCAACCAGCTACCTGCATTTTAACTTCACTCGTGCTCGATGTAATAAAGGACAGATTTTCCCACCTTTTAGCCGCTACACAGCGTATGACACGGTTTCACGACTCACGTCGCATCGACGGGAGATGCCGGTGCTAATGGGTATCACACCAGGGATTTTTGACGGGCATCGATTTGACCTCGCAAAAACCTAGCCGCCTATTTCCAGCGGCGCACTGAAAATACGTCTGGAATTCGCTGTTACGGTCAGGTGGCATGTCAGCCAGGTGAAACTATAGTGTACCGCCGTTCTAAGCAGTTGTACAGTGGTTCCTTGGCGTAGGCTAATGTGTGTTGAAGTGGAGCTACATGGGCTAACTGTCCTCTCGCGGCGCTCATGTTTGTCTCCATGACACATTTCACATTTCTAATAAAAATTAAATAAAATGCAGAAATAATAGATGGAAAGGCAGAGAGCGTGTTTAAACAGGAGAAAGGAGGTATGTGGCACTTGACAATGTCACTGGGACATGGGACTGGGGGAACGTTAAACAAATGTCAAGATTGAGTGCAGTAGCTGAGATAGCAGTACCGAGACATCCAGTGATGCTCCCATGCATGAGTGTGTGTGTGTGTGTGTGTGTGTGTGTGTGCATGTGTGCATGTGTGCATGTGCGCCAGCTGTGTGCACTGCATACTCGCTGTTTTCAAGACAATGAGAGCGGCAGGTAAAAGCATGGAGAGTTTCAAGAAAGGAGGAATCGTGCTGGTTTCATGTTACAGTTACCAACAACGGTTGCAATTTCACATTGCATTCACACACACAAACCCTCGCATGTTCAATACAAATAAGATGTTTGAACCACACATACATACTGCTCTGCGGTATGTGAGGGCATGTGCACTATAGCCTGACAGTGGAGTCCAGGCACTGAGACATCAGGCCTTGTGTAATATATTTGAGCAAACAGAAGATAACCGCAGTATGCCGAAGACATTGAGGAAGACTGATTGGAAGTCCGATGGGCTGGTGGACCACACGCCAATTCCACTGTAATGACATGAGATTAGGCCGCCGCCATTCACACCGCTAGCACACTGCAGTTCCATACAATGCTATTCAAGACTAACCCTGGCAATGTGCCGCTGCAGACGGAACCAACCCATGTGGTGCGCCAACGCCCGAAATAGTTGCGATTTCTGCTCGGGCTCATTGAAATGCGAATAAGCATTCATAATAGTATCTGAGCATGACTGTTGCCAGGGTTCCTTGTGGGAAATGGTGTCGGTGGATTAGCTTCCAGCAGTAGTACAGGATAAAATGTATGCAAAAAAAATAATAAAAATGTTGGTGCTTTATTATCTCTGTATTTTTTTTAATTTTTTTATTTTTTTATACATCCCCAAGCTGTTGTTGTTATTGCAGCAGTGGTGCTACAAGATGTGTGAGAGAAAAACAGTGTGGCTAATTTGTTGTTTTCATTGTTTTGCTATTGGCCTATTTTGACAGACTTGATGATACAATGTTAAGACAAGAAGCAAGAGGGATTCACAGGTGTGCTCTTCTTTATACTTACATTTCACACTCAGACAGTATTAAGCTATTTGGCCATATTGTCACCTTGGTAACAAAATTACTAAATTACTGTATGATCCTTTGCCCATACAGAAAGTAAATGACTATACCCTTTTGCAATGTTCTATTGTGAACATTGTGTTCTTCTTGTTGTGTATGTACTGTACAGTATGTGCTACAGACTGCAAAAGCATGAAGACCTGACCTGATGGATGGTCTTTACCATGCTCTCATTCAACGCCTACGGTACATGTTGCCGTACCATTCTCCCTAGATGAGCATTCTCTCTGTCAAATGTGATTCCCAGCAACAGCATTGCCCATGCCAAGCAGTTCAAAGCAGTAAACATCAAGGTAAATGTTATGCCTGTCATCTTGACTATATTTAAAGCAAGGACGCAACCCACACACAACCATTGACAATGTGCACTTCAAACCGCAAACGGTCTCACGTCACCCAAGCCTAGAGTAGAAAACGACACCATACTTGACAAATGAGTCCAGGATATCAAGGAAATTATACATATTTGGTGCCATTTTAAATGGTCTATACTTGATGTATGGTGCACAATATAGTGTGTGGGTAGATATGCATGATTTAAGTAAAATCAGTTGGTCAACAGTAAAGTCAAGAGTTAATAATTTGATTAGGAAAAACATTAAGTTTGAACTTATTCTGGAGAACTTGCAATAAAATCTTTTCAAATATCCAAATCAACAGTGCCCATCATATTACTTTCCTCCTAAAAATCTATTGTGTTTGAAGAAAACTTTATTCATTTCGCACAGGACCATAACTCTATTACATTAGTTTGTTATGTCCTTAAATAAATGACATTAGACAATTCACTTCAAACCTTCTAGGTAGTATTAGACTGAAGATTATCAGATAATATTGACCCAAAATAGACATCTTGGACTATGTCTGGCTGCAAGGGTAATTGTAATAATTTCAACTGGTCTTAATATTCCTTTTTGAATTTCACTGAAAATACATTTGTCACAGTATAGCCATGTTAATGAATGATTGTCTAGATGCGGGGGAAACGTTTTTTTTTATTTTTATTAGTTATCTGCACATCAGTTATCTGAGGCAACAGATCCAAATAGGAGGAAATACTGTACATACTGTACAGTATAATTTGATTTTGGTGGGGGATATTATGACCTATAGTGCAACAATGAGAGATTGCGGCAAATACCACAATACAGTCTAAGCCAGAATGCAAAAGTAACAGTGAAATCTCATTTGACGTGCTCACTGTAAAAGGAAACAGCTAGGGGAAAACACAGAGGCTTTTAATTGTTTTGTTTGATCCACACCTCTTTTAGACTATTAGGTTCTCTGTTGGGCTTTTTTATCTCGGAGTGAGATAACAGCGCAATTAATTCCGTAAGTGGGAAAACAGTGAGACAATGTATCAAGTCACACATGAGTGGAGGCATGCAGGCTATGTAGGTCTGTAGTGGAGTAACGGACGTACATAGTTGGAGGTAGCTTCATAATTGAAACCACAGTCACAGGAGAGATGGAGGGTGCTGTGGGGCCCTGATACTGAGACTGGCAGCAAGGGGACAAAGAAAGGTGTTCAGAGCAAAGCTCAGAGTGACTTCTCAAGTTCAATGAATGCCTTCTCACCACACCTGGGTCCACAAACCTTAGGGGAAACCTCTGAGACACGTCTTTGTATCAACTTGAACTCAGCACAATGCGGCCCAATTTAATTGTCCGAGTTCTGAAATACACTTTGCGAGCCGGCATTCCACATAGGCTTAAGCAAGCGCTCGCATTAATCCAATTGTAATTTAGACTCGTCCCGCTGAGAATGGAGCCCTATGCTGTTGTGAAATGTAACTGTTTCCAATACAAAGCAAATAACACCGGATCAGCGATGTCTGATCCCCCAGGAGTGTCTTAATTAAGCTTACAGCGGCTTGTTGATGCAGATCGTCTACGACCCCTGAACCCGGTGTAAGCGGCATGCGCGGCTGGTGTAGATGGAACACCGCAGGGGGATGTGCATGATAACAAGGGGTCACATCCCCATAAATGCACACACGGCCACAGTCTCATCAATTCTCATCAGCGCCTTCATTAAACATTCTCCCCTGTTGTCACAGTGTGTGTGTGTGTGTGTGTGCATGAGTCAAGATGGGGTTATTTAGGGGGTAGTTGGACATAGGTACACAGCACCCCAACATACTTCCCCCTCTATATTTTCCACAGGTGTACTGACTGTTGGGGGGTGGGAGGCATTAGGATAGAGTTGGGGCTGTGGCAAGTAGCCAGTAACACCATATCTGTCCAACAGTGATCTCACTGGCTGTTGTCTGGAGTGGAGGCAAGCGCTCTATGTTCACTCTTTAATCATCGCTAATCGCAGCAACCAAAGTCCATGTTAATGAAGCCACTCAGCTAGAGGGAGGAAGAATACGGCAACATTGTATTATGCTAACAGCGCCGACACTCTCTGCCCAGACAGGGCCTTAGCTTCTCTTCACGCACGCCTGCCTTCCTGTCTGCCTGCCCGGACGCGTGGCTCACTATCTGTGTGTCACACAACTCCAGCAGCTTTAGAAGAGCACTCTGCCCTCAGGTCAAACCAAGCAGTGGAGCTTGTCTGAAGAAAAAAGAAAAAAAAAAAAAAAAAGCCTCGGTGAATCTCTAATAAGGCTTCCGCAACTATTGCCGCAGCCGCCGCGCCTGTATTAGCAGGCTAGCCTGTATTAGCGTGCTAGCGTGTATTAGCATGCTAGCGTGTTGAAGGCATATCCCACCTCCCTGTGTGACAGCCTACTATGGTGACAGCCCCTGACAATAGCACAGGCCAACGAATGAAGAAACAAAAACTCTGAAGGGGAGATCAATTGATTTATGTCAACTTCAATGGCTGTTTTGTAATCTCTTGTTGACGGCACATCATTGTAAAGGAATGTAATCAATATTGCCTTTTTTCACTTGCAAACATAATTATAGGCTACTGTATATCTTTGGTAAAGCTGCAATGCTGTTTTGCCTCCAACCCATTCAATAAAATGAGGTAAATAGACAGCCTTTAAACGCTCTCATAGAGAGTTTAAGGCTGTAGAGGGAAATGTTTACATGTTCATATCTGCGTGGCACACACATAGATTTTAGCATAGTGGTATGCTACATTCATAGATTTTAGGCAATGTGTATGTGTTAGCCTCTGCAGTATGTGCACTGATATTTCTAGCCATATGGCTAGCCATAGTCAGTGCAGTCAGTGTTTTATTTTATTATTATGACATCATAATAAATTAAATGTGATGTGGTTTGATGCTATTAGCAAGAACATTTTCAATTAGATTTTATTTTATTCAACACATAGCCTACATTTACATGTAAAATTACCATATAAAAGAAGCTGTGGGTCGTTGCTATAGCTATGTGCGGGCTGCATGCAAAACAGCCTAAACACCTGGAAGTGAGTGCTGTTTTCAATGGTAAATATGCATGGCATTTAACTATTAAATGTCATGTCACAGATAGTAGGCCTGAGGGTCAAATATCATATAGCTTTCATATGCATAAAAACACAAAGCAAAGATGTATGGTACAGAAAGTACCCATATCAATTTAGTTTAAATTAGTATCAGTTTTGTCACCAAGGATAACATATTGTAATAATAATATAACATATAGTCAACACTGTCAAAGTCAAGGTCAAACTTTGAAGGTCCATAACATAAAGCCATGTGTAAAAATATGTAATGCACAAAAATAAGTTACTGTAAATCAAGATGCATAATTACTGTCAACTAATGTCAATACGAGGTGATTTGACTACATTACATTTAGACATTTAGACTGTAGTTTACTGTAGGCCAAGTCGTTTCAAAAATAAAGAAACAATGCAATAAAGAATCGATGTCAACCAGATTGGCTGAACATGGATAATAATTACTAAAGCAGTAATGTTATGACCACTTCACTTAATGAACACATCACACAAAACAAATGACAACATAAAGTTAAGATACTTTATTTGTAGTAAAGATGTAATGCTTTTGTTTGGAATACATGCATGGTTATCAGTTAGCCTGTTTTTCCATTATATTTCATATTTCACACAACAATATCAGTGTCTAGATCTCCTCAGACTGCTCAGATCAGTGCCCAAAGTGCATGTTTGCATTGTTCTAGTATTTATTGGTCGTGAAAACTTTTTATGATTATTTTATAGTATTGCTATATTTTGTGCCATCCTTGTCATGGCAAACTATTACCACAGCTGCAGTCATCAAAAGCATGAACACAATATTCTCTGCTGTGCCCAAATACAAACCGTATCCAATTCATGTCACTACGATTCCATTAATCAATTCTAGTGACGGCGAACCATTAGATGCACTGAAGTGAATTCAGTCAAACAAAAATGGTTATTCTAACTTTACCGGTATGTCAAAGAGATTAAAGTTAGCCCCTGGTTAGCCTGCAGCAGGGGCTTTCCCTGCTGCTGTCCACGCTAATGTGCCAGGTGTACTAGGCAAGTAAGCTGCATGATAAATGGCACAAGGTGATAGCTGTGCTACTGGAGAACAGGGCTGGGAGATGGCTAACCCTGCCATAGCATCCAGTCCCTTGGCATGTGGCATGTTGGGGCAAATGGCAGCTCCCTTCATCGTGACATTTAAAGCGCCTGCCTGCCACTCAGCTGTGGGGACCAGAGGGCTTCACCCCACCCCCAGCCACATGTCTGGCCGGGTGTACAGTACCTGGACCTGGCAGAGGGACACAGTGTTATCAGGAGCTCAACCAGCGATCAATTCCAGACCATGGTGGTTCCATTTATCGATTCACTACTCACTATGCTTGGATCTGTCAGGATCGATACATTTGGCATCATGTTTGCTTTCTATTTGCTATTAAGTCTATTAAGTTCATGGGCTCGGTTCGGTGCCATTATCACTGAGGATGAAGAAGAAGAATATCATATCTAGTCAAGGATTACACATTTATAAGACTGGAATTCTAGAAAATGGCAGGTTAAAAGGAAATATGAATTGACACAAAGAAATGGGTTACAAAAATTGAAAAGTGAGAATGCCCACACAAGTGTTTTGAGGTAATGTGTCTGATTAGACCTTTTCACGTGTTCCCCTGATTCCCGATTCTCCTATGTCAGCTATGTTGAAATGAAGGCAACAGACATATTTATGATTGTTTCTATTGACCTCAGCAAACTTGTCCAAAGCCAAACAACCTCAACACACAGTACTGTATTTCAAACATACAGTATAATTTTGTATTTACTGTCAAATTAATTCGTTTTTGACTAGTTGTAAATGTTCTTGTCTACTCAAGGTGCAACATACAGTACATAGATATATAGCACAGATAGCGAGAGCTGTCCTTGGTAAGTACAGAGTATTCCCTTATTCAAATCCACCCGCAAGCATTCTCCTGTGTGCTCTCAGTGAAAACAGCAGGGCATCTGGTCATGCTCTGTCTGCAGCCGCCAGTGACATTGTTTGATCTTAAAATACACCTTGAGATGAGAATCCACTCCCACAAAAGCAGTGTTTAGTTCTCTTAAGCTTGATTTGAGAGCGAGAATCTTGCAGATATACCAAGCGTAGTCCTTTTTGTCTAACATTCCTTGAGGTCACACTAAAGCCGGACAGAGGTGAGGTTAAAGAAATACACCGGTTAAGTGCTCACGGATAGTCAAGAAGTTCCCGCGGGACCTGCAAATATAGCTTGTTGGCTGCGACACGACACATCATGGCACCGTATCAAAGACATTTCTGCAGCCCAAAGGTCAGGTGATGGTAAAAGGTTGCGGCGAAACGGAGCTCTTGGCTGGGCTTTCATCAGTGGGGGGCAGCTGGGGTCTCCAAAGAGGGAGAGCTACTCGGGAAGGCAAGCACAGTAGGGCTGCTCCAATATGACATTTCACATCCAGATCTGCCACAGCAATGGCATTTTAGACACTTTTAAAACAGCCATATTGGCCTTCCTGCACTGTTAACATTTTTATAGCCAGCAATTCATTTTTTTAGCAATTACGTTACTGTGTGTCTAAAGGAGATTGGCTAGATTGTCAATGTTGGAGCCAATGTAGTATCGATCGGCTAGCATGCACACAAACAAGCGCGTGCACACACAGACCCCACAAGCATATGCTCACTGTATACTTGGTAGTGTAAAACATATGGTTTGCAGTGAGACTGCATCGGTCCTATATTACCTGAAGGACCATATCTGACACATTCGAAAATAACCAACATGGAAAGGATCTGAAGCAAAGTGCCTATAGGTGGTGTTACAGGATTATCAGTGCATCAACATCTCAATAGGTAATAGTAAATAATTTACAGTTGTAGGTCTGTTTATTTTTCCTTATTGGAATGATTTATATTGTTTTCTTTAAAGTCGATATTTAAATGACGGGCATCATTTGCTTTGAGGGCCTGTGTTTTGTGATGGTTACACATTGTATTTGTTATTTTATATTTCAATGTGGTGATCATATTATAATGTAACCACTAGTTTTTTAGATAAGAAAATGAAATAGACTGCTCTTGCCCGATAAGCATGCAGATTCGTGGAAACAGATATACATGTAGAAAAAAGTATGTGACGCTTACTTGGTCTCGCCAGTGCGGTAGGACTGTCCGCATCCCCAGCGCCTCACACCCACACGTGTAATTAGATCGATTGCCTTCAGCCGTGTGGTTGTGAGGGCATATAGTCTGGGGACTACGGGGACAGGGGTGTGGGTTATTGTTGGTGTAACGTGTTTTGGGCACCGTT
>JAODTR010000013.1:2735126-2758212 GCA_025399935.1 Amblyopsis rosae
CTCCAGACAACACAGCCCTCAGGTTCATGGGGGCACCCAAACCTCTCCACCACGATAAGGTGATGGTTCCCGGAGAGTCAGTAAAATTTTATTTTGTGAATACTATTCACAAAAATACATTGGAGCAATGTGCTTTTGGGTTTGGTCCCATTAGGCATTTGGTGTAAATAACAAAATGATGCTGCCACTAAATGTTGATTCCGTATTTTGTGTAAACCATTAAAACACATACTGTATGGCCCAGTTTGATTTTAGAGTCAAACTATTTGTAAAATTAATGCATTGATTGTTTTCATTATATTTTAATATAGTTTGTGATTACAATTTTAATTTAAGCTTTTACCTCTCAAACATTTTTATTTATCACTTTACGTTAAACTGCAGAAAGTAGTTCTATATAGAACCGAAGATAATTCTACTGAGATATGATGCATGCAAACACTGCAAATCGAAAAATATTCAACGTTCAATGACACTAGAGTTTACACGCTATGACTTTAAGAGACATCAGTGCCTTTTGCAGAGGAAATTGAGAACACCTGCAGGGTTCAGATGTAAACATTTGGATGTGATGATAGATCTCACTCTCGAAAAAAAAAAAAAAAAGGGTTATTCTGTTGAGGGAATCTTGCAGTTGGAGGCAATAAGAGGTGCCTTTGGGCCTTTTGCTGAGGTTTTCTACTTGCGATGTGCAAAAGGCAAAAGTGAATTTTATATGGAGAAAATAATGGGCAAGGAAAAGCTGGCAAATTGACGTCGTCAGGATGGTATCTACAGCTGTAAAATAACAGAGGAATAAAAAAGGTACAGGTTGCATGGCGAGTGAATTAGACACGGGGAGGTGGTCCAACAACACAAAATGGAGGCTGACGTAAATAAGCGACACATGAGACCGCTACAGACAAATTGGAAAGAGAGAAATAAAACATGGAACACTTGGAACCTGAGAGTGAGACAACTCACAAAGGAGTAGAGAGTTTTCCGGTAGTGTATCAGTCACTGGTAAAAAGGTCACAGGTCTCCAGCTAGCACATCCAGGTGCTAATGTAACACCTCCCGCACTTTCTTCTGTTGGCAGGTTCTGGCTGCCTACAGCTTGACAAGCACAGAGACTGTTGTGTGCGCTAGAATAATATCCCATAAGCCCATTCTCTCAGATGTGGCCTTAACAGAGGTAATTGGACTTTGAGTGTGAGGACGCCCATGGCTAGAGGCGCATAGCGCTGCAACAGACACTTGCCACTGTCTGATGAGAAAGGCTCCTTCCTATATTGTCCGGGACGATAACTGTCTCTACGATAACTGTATGTCTTTTGTTTGTGGAGAGGAACATCTTATCTGAATAATGCCTTGCTGATGAAGGAACTTTAGCACATGTGGAACACGGCAAAATGCTGTAGAAAGACACAAACAGCATTACCTTATGTTAACATAATGCCATGGCCATGGCAGTCTACAGCGACAGCAAATGAAATCCTTAATTTCAACAAATTGAAATCAAGCTACAGAAACTCTTAACATATTGCGGGGACCTCTTTATCTCTGCAACTCTGTGCCCAAAAAGAGAAACAGATGTAATTGCAGAATGTATAGTAGGAAAAGTATGCAATATTGTATTTATGAGACGTAGGGGAAATAGTTTCATTATTACTATTATTTTTAAAAGCAGTATACTATAGATAGTACTACAGTATATAAGAGCTGGGAGACAATGTGATACTCGACCTGTTACTCACCCACTATAAACTCATTGAGTTTCTACTCACTATTTCACAGGTGAGTAGAAATGTACAAATAGAAAACATCCCAAGCTAAGCAAGGCCCAGGCTTTCGTCCCTTCGCCACAAGGTAGCTTGTTGCTCTAGCAACAGGTATTAAGACGGCTCTCACCATTTCTTTTAGAGAAGGTGAATATATATATATATATATATATATATATATATATATTTTTTTTTTTCCATCTTGTCACCCCTCCACCCCTCCCAGTCAATCATGTGTGGATGTTGGAGTTTAACTGAAAGCAGGGCCTCCTTTAAAAGGAGCTAGAGATAGGAGGGCGTTATCGCTCCTGCGGCCTCTGGGAGCTCTTCCACGAGACCGTCCGTCTCCATGTACATGGGCCAGTGACCCGTTACCGCCAGCCCATATATCGATTTAAACCACGGCAGAGGACACAGAGGGAGATAGGAAATGAGAGGGGGGAGAGAGATGGAAGGAGAGCATGAATAAACAGAGAGAGAAAGAGATCCCTCTTAAAATGTATCCATAATTCATTGTCATCTCTCTCTCTTTAAGATGGGTGCACGGCAGGGAAGTCTTCATTTTTAAGGGGGATTAGCAGTGACCTATTTTGAAATGCATCCCTGTGGTACCAATTTCCTATACACACACACACACACACACACACACACACACAGAGGACCCTGCAGAGGGAAAGATGGATAGTGTGCCCACCAGGAACAATTTGGAAATTAAAGGAATACTTCCAGTTGATACTTTTGAAGCTATGAAGCACTGAATTCATAATTTCTACTTTTTAAATCTTTCAATTTGAAAATACTAATTATGACAATGGTAGTAATTCTGCCAATGTTCTAATAGTCTGGGAATTCAGTCACTTAAAATGTACTGAAGTGAATCGATGTGATAAGATACTTCATTGACTGGTCATTTTGCTCCTTTATCCTAATTATTTTCTTTTTTCACTCAAAATTTCCCCAGATTATGCTTTTCTCAGATACTTATAGTTTTCTCAGATACCTTGACCGTAAGACCCAAAGTAAGTCCTTAAAGTCGAATGGAAGTTTTGTAGAACAGACAGTATGTCCATATACTGACACTAACTCAATGATTAGTCTCTCGCACACAAAGCTAAATTTTAAAGGAACCCATTCCATGAAAACCCAGTATTTCTAAATGTTTTTGGAATTATCAATGTTGATGTGACACAGAGAAGTACCGGGCCTTTCAAAGTGGACTGTTAGCTTCTTGGTCTGCAATGGCCATAGAAAGAAAAGAGAAGAGGCAGAAAAGCTTACGATTGCTATGTAGATCCTGCACACAGTTTGTTTGAGGATATGGCCACCCAGCCACCTACCATAGTATTCAGCAAAATATACAAGCTAAGGAACGGATGTTGATCACCAGTACACAAACCATGAGTAAAAGTATAATGTTCAACATCTGCTGATGACCAAATACTGTATGTAAACCTAGATTTTGATACAGTAACACATAGGCTACCGTAGCATAAACACAACACGATGCTGCAGGATATATGCTATTGTTCAGTAACAGTAAACTGATTAGAAGGCTACTTGAATAATGCTGTGTTGATTTACTTAACCTAAACTTTGCTCGTTGATAAAGATCAACTCGTGTCATACCGAAATTGTATCCCCTGCCGGAAACATATTGCCGTTTTTGGGACAAGAGTTAAATATGCTTTTATCTGGATCAATGATCAGTCAAATCATGCAAAACATTTAACTTTATGTCTGTGATAATAACAAAGATAGAATATGTCTTTGTTTAACTGTAATGTTTCTTGTTTAACCGGATGTCACTTTGTGTTGTTGCTAGCAGCTAGCCACTGAATTATTACGTGCTTATAAGCATATGGCTGTTTAGCGTGCAAGGATGGCTATAATGTTGTGCTATGGTATAATTTAACCTTCATTCATTAAAAAATTTGCTAAGTAGATACATGGCTGGTTATCAAAATGCTGTGTGAATGCTGCGCCAATGTTGACACGAACAACAATTCACTATATTCTGCCTCCCGTATTTTACTGTAGTCTGAAAAGCAAGGTGGAATTAATGTGCAATATTAACACCTTGAAAACACTGTTGAAAATAAACCACGTGGTTCAAACCAATAAAACTATATTCAAATCGCGTTTCGCCGCTGTGTGAGAGTACCAGCAGTCTGCAGTAAAGCAGCCGTAGCCTCACGTCAACACAGCTACGTGGAAATGGGGGAGGGGTGAGCAATGGCTAGTTTAATTTAAAGCAACAGTCACTGTTACTGAATGAGTGTCATCTGATGGGGGTCATGGTGGTGATGGTGCTATTCCACATAATCTATGTAGAATTTTCACCTAAGCTTGTCAACTACATTGCATTGTGTTAACAAGTGAAAAGGAGCATGAGGTCTCTTGTATACATTGAATATCAATGATTCTTGCTATTACCGTAAGAAATACCTTATAGGGATCCTGTTCTTTTTGGTATTCAGTTTTTTTTGGTTTGTCCTATTGTTGTGCCATGTGCTTTGCTTTCCTCTGGTAAAAACAGTGCTTTGCTTTGTTCTATCAATTATGCTAATTTATTATCTTGGTGTCTATTCACAGTTGAGAGAATGACACTCGATATGGTTTCATAAGTACATTGTCATTGTTAGCTGTTATTTGCTTTTTAAGTTGTGCAAGTACTGTTGTATGTGAGTATGTTGGATATGGGGGGGTACTACTGGCTGTGATGAGGGTCTGGGTTTTTGGTCAGGTGTGATTTAGTAGATGGCTCATGTTGTGTATGGTCATATTTCAATGTGGACCCCACCCTTATCTCAAAAATATTAATCATAAAATATGAAGCAGGTCAACATTCTTTTGAACAGTTATAGCATTACATTCATTTATATGAATGCAGAAATACAGGTAGATCCAGTTGAGCCAGAGTATTCACCCGTCTGTATAAAATTATGCTAGTGTAATGTAAATTGAACATGTTCATTAGAATATGACAGAACACAATCATAATTCTATATTCTGTATATAATTCACACTTTTTGTCTGCCCAATGACTTGCAGTCAGTGAGGAGGGTTAAGAACCTAACATTGGCTTGACCTCATAATGTGCAATATCAAGTTTAACACAGTGATTCTCAATACGTCTCAGCAGTACGAGTGAGGGGGGAAATTGAGTGCTCCTCGCATATAACAGAGAAATAGAAAGATCCACAAAAGGAAGTGAAAATTGGACATCTGTCAAGTCCCTGTGCCAGAGAAAGCTGGTTCTGCACCTGGACATGCATTTTGGAGAGGCACTTGGCTTAGGAAGAATTGGGGAGGTGTGTGTGTGTGTGTGTGCACGTGTGTGTGTGAGTGTGTGGGTGGGGGTGGGGGGGGGGGGTGAGCACGTCACATGACAGATCCATTGTGAGACCCTCATTGGTCATCTTGCTGCAAATGGCTGCCAATTGTATGGAATGTGTACATGATGTAATATGCAATATGTAGAACATGGTAGCATTGTGTGGACATTCAATCTTCCCCGAGCTTTACAAGAAAAATACTAAGACAGAATAACCTCAACATAAAAATGACAAATCTTTGTATTTCCTTTATTGAAAATGTTATGAAATTACCCTCAAATTCTATGCTAAGGTTTTGAGACAGCTGTAATCCTTTGGAAAAGAAATATATAATTATATTCAAAGAGGAACTACAAAAGCAAATAGGGCTTTGAAGATGGAAAGCCTTAAATGTCACAGGGCTGCTTTGAAGCTGCTTGGCTCTCTTTGTTTCTCTACACTTGTAGCTCAGAAAACCACTGGCACACTAGACTGCTACTGCATTCAGGGGGCAATTTACTCTGGCTGCACCATTAAAGGAAACAGAGACACACATGCGGCAATGCACGCTAAAATATAAACAAGAATGAAATGGACGCACCCGGAAGCATGTACATGACAGTACACCTGAAAGGGTTGCATTGTGTGGCTAATATATAGCCGTGTTCCTTTGTTTTGCACCAGCCCTTTGTGGCTTCAAGCACCTTCAGTGAGATCACTATTTGTCGTTATTTGACCAGCTGCCTCTTTTATACACATGTACTGTAGAGTTTGCTAGCAGGAACACTGCACATCAATGTTCTCTGATTAACTGTTATTTTTTCTCAGTTATGATATTATTATAGGATTGTTGAAAAACAGACATGACGAAAAAGACATTTAGTCAATGTCTATAATGTCACTGTTTTAAAAACAGTTATGTTTAAAAAAGTCTAAAGTCTAAAAAAAGTTAGGTAATTTAGAAACTACAGTGTTTTGTAGTTGAGGGCTTTAAGTGTTAGGGAGTTTACATTACCAAGAACGGGTTGTGGCATGTCTCACTGTTTTCAGTAATTTAGAAATAAACTGATAATATAGAATACAGCAATGTGCTGTAATTGGTTAAATGCTGTAAAAATCACACTTTAGATACCTTGGAGCAGGCCAGGGAGACAAATAGTTATAATTTCTCATTAGGAAATTTATTTTACACAATGGAAGGATGGATTATAGATCTGTTATCCATCACGTTCAATCAAAAGAGTAATTCAAAATGGGAACACAGCAATATTTCTGACACTTTGTGAGTCACAG
This sequence comes from Amblyopsis rosae, assembly GCA_025399935.1. Taxonomy (NCBI): domain Eukaryota; kingdom Metazoa; phylum Chordata; class Actinopteri; order Percopsiformes; family Amblyopsidae; genus Amblyopsis; species Amblyopsis rosae. The sequence continues at coordinate 2,741,494 of JAODTR010000013.1, forward strand.
ATCACATTTCTGCTTTTAGACACTATTGGCGCTTTTCCACTGCTGGTACCAGCTCACCTCTACTCGCATTAGGGAGCTTTTCCATTGCATATCAGCTCAACTCCACTCTACTCCACGGGTCTTTTTACCACTGCAAATACTACCCACTCAGTTGTACCAGGTCGCCATAGCGATGGCGCTGTTTGAACCACTCCTGCAGTAGATTCATTTTTATTTTTTTTATTTTTGAATATGTTCCTACCTTGTTGGAATGTCCCTCGGTAGCCATGTGCAGCCTAGGCCACGTTCAACCTTGACTTTACGTGAATTGCCCTGTCCAGCTCTCAGTAGATAACATTGATTATGCCGTCGACAACCGAGAACAATCTGCACTTCCTCAATTTATCACCGTGGTATTGCGTTTTGCCATTTAATTAAAGGTAAATAAAAAGTTGCGGCGTCTTCAGTAGTTGACGTATGTACAGCGGAAAATGATGCCAAGCTTCCCTGTTTTTTCAGTCTGTAGTCGCATTTTTATCATAACAATTTTGGTATTTATTTTGGTATTTATTTATGTGCTGTTTCTTCAGAGGAACAGCACATAATTAGTGTGATCTCTCTTCTTCGCTTCTCATATCCTACGATGAGTGAAAAAGTGAATGGCGAATGTGTGGTGAAACACGATATTGCACTCCTATTGAAGTGAGGAGTTTTAACTGAATTTGCATCCCTTGTGGGCCACATGGTGGCCCAGTGGATAGCACTGTGGCCTCACAGCAAGAAAGTCCCAGGAACCAACCCCTGTCGTTCCCGGCCTTTCTGTGTGAAGTTAGCATGTTCTCCCTGTGTCTACTTGGGGTTCCTCCAGGTGCTCTGGTTTTCCCCACTATCAAAAACATGTCCAGTGCCATCTGACCAGTGACACTGTCTCCAATCTGGAGTTGGTCCCTGGGCACTGCACAGTGGCTGTCCACTGCTCCTTTGAGGGACGGGTTAAATGCAGAGGATGAATTTTGCTACATGTATGTGTATGTGACAATAAAAGCACCTTTACCTTTTGGTAAAATGGTAAGATTAACCAATCAAGCTGCTATCTTCAGGTCGCGTCTCAAACCGTATCAAACTGATTAGTCAAGACTATCCAGAGGATCCCGTGGCGCTTCCATTGAACACAGAAAGCAGACCTAATTGACACGTGAAGCTATTCACAACTTGGAGTAATATTTATGAAAAAAAAACCACTTTGGTTATTTTGATCGATGAACCCTTATGGACTAAAGGAATAAAAACAAGGAATTGGCAGTTGTGGACACATTTTGGAAGGAAGGATGGATTATAGACCTGTTATCCATCACGTTCAATCAATAGAGTAATTCAAATTGGGAACACAGAGCAATATTTCTGACACTTTGTGAGTCACAGATCACTTTTCTGCTTAATTTGCAGTTTACAAACTGCAAATAAAAATCCCGTATTCTAGGATTAAAATAATTACTGCTCCGTCTAGACAAAATCATGATCGATGGTGTAGGGCACATCATGTCGTCTACATACATAATTCACAACCAACCTTTACCACGACAGTGTGTTGAATGCTTCTTTTGAATATAACATGTTACTTACTTCTTCCTGCTTCCCTTGTCGACTCCTTGGATTAGACCTATATATAGTCAGTCATTCCACCCTTGTCTTTTTTTTATATGACATTAATATAGTTTATTGCAATTATTTCTGGATCAATTATTTGGCCAACAAAAAATTGTTATTGTGACAGGCCTAATCAATCATTTAAATAAAGTCCTACCTTAATCTGATCCCCTGTGCAACATAAACGGTCACAAAAATAGACAGATTTGGCGTGCCAATGTAGTATATTGCTTTGGATGGCATTTCAAAGAACAATGTTTATGCGTGAAGTAATCTAAAGGTAATAATTGTAAACTGTAATTTAATGAATGACTGAGTTGTGTATACTGTTCTAACAACGTGTAGCATGTCCATATGGACATGTGTATCTTACTAACATGTACGCAATAGCAATCAGCATAGTACACGATCTGACTACAGTAGATGAAGTTGAGCGACCCGGCAAGCAATGCGAACGTAAACTTTTAAGTGTTTTAAGATTGAGTTTGTGAATGAATTGTTTTAGGTTATTCATCATATAGTGGCCTATTTGCTGTCCATTAAGTGGCATATCAGCGGCAGCATGTTATGAGGGAGCATATTATGCATATGTGTGGTGGGCAGTGGCACTGGAAGCCATGCGCAAGTCCCGGGTGCTCTCTCATCTCTCTTCCCCCGTACGTAGATTATTTGTTATCACTTTGTTCAGAAATATTTCCCACGCCACGCCAATTTAATCCAATCAGTAGTCTGCATTGTTTCATATTTTGGTATAGCCTCAGCTCGCCTGGAACCTGGACAAAGCAGGTACTAGAAAAAGTACCTGGTACCAGAGCTATCCCAACTTCTGCCCAATGGAAAAGTAAAAAAGGCAAGTTGAGCTGGTACCAGCAGTAACGCGCCTTAGAAGGCATGCACTAATTAGTACGCCAGATTTGGCTTACTGTGTGCTGGCCATTGCTGGTCTTTTCCACCTACTGCATAAAAAATATTATAAAAACTACAAATAGAAAAGCTATCATGAATAGCCATTAGGTGGAAATCTTATTTTATTACTTCAATTGGCAATAAAAAGCAGCAAAAAAGACATTGAATTATATTTGTAAAGATTATATCTTTAAATTACATATTCAGAAAAGACATCTTTTTTTCGACTCGGTCAAGTGTCTTTCAGCTGCTCAGTGGCACTGCTTTTAATGAAATATGGAGTTTCCTTTTAAGGAAATCTAGGGTAAAAATGGGTGTAGATAAGTCTGTCATGAGTGAGGTGCTCTGGTGATACCACTGTTACACACCAACAGTACACAATGCCAGTGGTCAGCATGGATCTATTCCTCAGGCATGTTTACAGCCACCTGAGACAACCTGTTTCCACGTATACTAATCCCTCCCTCCTACTGGTTTGCCCTACAAGACAACAGCATCTTCACTCTCTGATGACAAGAAAGAAAAAAAAGAAAAACATTCTTTGAAAGTCAGCACTGTAAAAACAAAAGATTTGTGAGTCAATACAACCTAGTAGTTTCCTAGCTTGGGTCCTTGTGGAGAGTTGAGAATACATTTTTGTTTCAACTGAACATAACAAAGTTAAGGCAATAACTTAACCAAGTTCAGTTTTGTTACCTCTGTTTGTTGAGTGTCATTATATTTCTTTTTTTTTCTGGAGGTGACTCATCAAAGCTGCAGACAGCTAAAAGCACATTTACATAGCTCTTCACAGTGTATCTGTTCGCACTTAATGCGGTGGCCATCAGATATAAAAGGACTGTGCACACAATAAACAAAGCATACAAGTGTCGAATGTTCTAGATTATAAGGGTCTCCTAATGCGTGGTGTGGTGTCTGCAGTTTGAAAAGCCTTGTGAGTCACCTCTCTCTCTGCCTCTCCCTCTCTCTCTCTGTGTATGAGTACCTGGAGGTTGAAATATCGGATGACTGATAGCAAGTTAGGATTAAGGGATAACGGAATGTAGTGAAGGTAGTAGCAAAACATTAACCTCCAGCAACTCTAGAGTGTCCACTGTGGCCAGATAACATGTCTGTTGTAACATGTCTCAGTCACTGCTGAGATACAGGCCTGTCGGGATTTAGTCTCAGCCTCTTCTGTTCATTAGCACTACGTCACATGCTGTAGGCAACTCTGTGCTGAACGTCTGATGCATAACGCCTCGTAAAGTCGACACAGGACTCTCTGACTTTCGGGAAGTAATACTTTAGGCTGGCTCTGCGAGTATATGTATATGATCAGAATGGAGTATTTGGACTTACTGTATGGGCTGTTCACTTCTCCATTAAATGAATGGCCAACATTTTCCTGTGCGATTCACTTTTATTTATGCTTTATGCAGTTTGTTCAAGGCAGTAAATGTTCATGTTTTTGCATACTAAATGTTTTTTTGTAACATCCCAAGAAGAGCTTTTGAAAGGGGTTGTATTGTTAGTTTTAGATTTTTATTTTTAGTTCTCCGTCTTCAGTTATGTGTTGTTCTAAATACATGTACTAGACATAGAAATTTAAAGCGCCAGCTACTGTGGCGAGTTGAGTTTGTAAAATATTAAGATAGCACATGTAAGCAATAGCTGACAACCTTTTGTGAGGTAATGTACCAATTCTACTGAAGAATGTGGCCCAGCTGGTAGTCACATCACAATACATTTACATGTAATATTTAATAACAATAGCACTTGAAAATGTGTATTCTATCTCCAAAGAAAATTATGATTTATTTAAATCCCACATTTGATCCATGCATTTTCCAGTGTAAAATGTTGATATTGTGGTATTCATCACCTTGCCAGTATTTAGGTTTGATTTTATGAAAATGGATGCAGGCCAGATTCATCAAATTAAAGAATATGTAAATTTATTTAAATGTAACTCTATAGATGGCAGATTGAATGTCTTAATTCCAAAACCTCATGCTTAGACACTTTTCACATTTCGACCAACTCCCACACACACACACACACACACACACACACACACACACACACACACACCAGTGAAACAATGCATATTCAATTTGTGTTTACCAACTTGGGGTCTCTTTGCATGTCTGTGAAAGGCTATTTCAGTGTTTCAATTCACGTGGTGTTGTGGCCCCTCCTCATTAATCTCCCTCTACTCACTGATAACCGCACTTCGTCCACTAGAAGCTGCATTCAATTATTCATGCCTATTTTCTGCAAATACCTTGGAGATGGAATTAGCAAACAAACAACGCCAGGCGACACTAATCCTCATCTACTGAAAACAGCCTTTAATGCACTGGAGATCAGGCCGGCTGTTGACAGGCACCTGTTACTGTCGTCAACTGCTTCACAATGGAGATGTTGACACAGTAAATACGTTCATGGGAGACATGCAGTAACTAAGGTGAGGAGAGTGCTATGGAGGCAGTGAGGATGAATATAATACTTAGCTGAAGGCCAGGTATACACACAATGTGGAAGTGATGTACAGTATACTGGCATCCACTCATTTTCACAGCTCCCTTCTTGTTCAAGAAATACACTGGCCAAAAACGTAACCAGCATGGACTACAATTTGAAACTGTGCATGTATTATAACTTTCACTGCCATCATGCATTTGGTGTTAACCAGCATAATTCCTTGGTTCTCGAAGGGGCAGTTGCAAGTTGTTTTGGGAATATTGTTGGATAGTGTTAAGGGTTGATGTAATATTTTTTCTTCTGTTATATTCAATCTAGTTTCACTATCACTCACATAAATCAGTCACATAATATGTGCATGCATGTTTACAATTGTTTTGTGTATTAATTCATGTATCAACAAGAGGTTTATATCTTGTGCCAACCGCACACACCTTAATTGCATATGGTAAATGGACTGCATTTATATGGCGCACACACATTCATACACCGATAGTGATTGCTGCCATGCAAGGTGCGACCAACCACCAGGAGCAGTTAGAGTTAGGTGTCTTGCTCAAGGACACCTCGACACTGGGTAAGGAGTTAGCCGGGATTGACCCAGCGACTTATGGATCACCTGTCGCCCCGCTCAACTCACTGCTCCACTGTCGCCCATAGGAATGACTTGTTTTTGGAGGGGATATGGGTCAAAAAGAAGAACTCCCCAATCCATGAACTCTGGTCCAGAGACAGGTATTGGGCCCTAAAATATCCTTAAACCAAGCCAATTGCGCAACGATACACAGAGCATTAGAACAGCTTGCTCTTTTCCGTCAAGAGAACTGTGAAGTTGCAGATAATCGCTCACAATGAGCGCTGCGACCTTGGGATCTAAAACAAAGTCGACATCCCGATATAGAGGCGAGGTTACGGGTTTTCCACTGAGCGACGCAAACGCTTTCTATTCAGTGACTCATACCACTCTCAGCAGTAGCCAGCCCACAGCATGAAAACCTACACAGGAGGCTTATACAAGCCTTTATATGGACAGAGTGCACAGACACAAAGAGATGGAGAAGCAAGCATTGGGCAAATGCGTTTTGATAAAACCATTGCGACAGACAGCAGGAGTTTCTGAAATCAACAACGCATAAATGCTAAAGACGAGAGAGAAGTGATACGTGTCACAATGAATAACCGTCACTCTGTGAACATGTGTGTGTGTGTGTGTGTGTGTGTGTGCGCGTGTGCACTGTCTAGCAGGTGGGGGGAGGGGCTGCAGCTGATGCAAGAGACACAAGCAGGGCACGAGTGAAACAAACGGAAAAAAAACGAAAAAAGAGATAGCGAGACGCTTGACACCACCGAGGTATTTGGTAGCAGGGCTCATACTGCTTACTGGCACGTGAAAACATGCACACGGTGTCTCACACACACACACACACACACACACACAAAGGCACGCACACAGAATTCGCAGAGCGCCGGGGGCAACGGAGGAGAGAAGACGGAGGAAGACTTTGATCACCGAACTGAGCGCGCTCAAGCACTCAAGCAGAGAGGGCAGTCTGTGATGAAGGAGATGGAGGGGGGGGGGGGGAATAATGGGGTCAAGTGAGGAGAGAGGAGGAAGGACAGAGAGAGGACTTTTTTTTCTCTGACCTCTACGCTTATTATTAGGCAGGACTAGCAAGTACACAGAAAAAAAAGCATATAAAATGATAAAATCCCAATCAAAAATATATGACACTTTTTTTTTCTTGCCAGGATGTGACATTTCAAACCAAAACCAATCCTGCCCTCTACCCTCACAGAATAACAGTTTTGTGTGAAAGAGGATGGTCTTATGTCTGGACTTGTACATATTGAAAACGGTCAGAAGGCTCTAGAAAATCTAATTCACACACTCGCATATGGCACACTATCTTCGACCACGCTGCGTGGCACACAGTAAACACTACTATATCTTTTACTAAAGCGTACACTTGTTCCACAGGCCATGTCACATAGCCCTCTAGCTTACATCGCCAAAGCTAATATGCCGTGAAACGTGTAGTCTTATGGCTACAAAGGTGTTTAATATGCCTGCGTTTCAGGTGGATGAAACACGTTGGTGTTTGGGAAGAGAGCAGGTAATTATGGTTGGCATATTGTCAAGTGTTTGCCAGAGTGAAGGTCAACACGGCCTGCGTGGGCGATATATGCTAATCGGCTTAGATGGAAAACGGAGCTAAAAAACGTCAGCAAGCCTGCCAGCACCAATACTCAGCCGCGGCTAGCCGTGGCTAGCTGCTCTCCGCTTGAGAACGGTCTCCAGGGTGAGCGTGGGGGAGGGGAAGGGTTGACAGGCAGCACATCAGAGGAAGTAGCCAACAAAAGTCAAGATAGTCGGACGGTCATTTTTTTTTCCACACACAAAGATCCCAAATGAAAATAGTCTCACAACCTCCCCTTATTCCTGCCCTTCCTCCCCTCCCTCCACTGTGGCTGACCCTCCGTGTGTGATGTGTGTATATGAGAGAGAGAGAGAGAGAGAGAGAGAGAGGGTGTGTATAGTGTCTGTCCCGTGGGTGTCAAGGTTCCGTGCTCCCTGCTCCAGATGGCTGAGGCGTTTGCTCCAGGGCTCCCAGCATCATTGACCAGAGTCGGGGTTCTCACGGCCTGGGGGCCTGTGGACACACTGCTGGGGCCTGGCCTCTTGGGCCTTTGGGGCCCTTTGGGCCTCTGAAGGGGGTCTGGGGCTGCCCAGCCATGACAGCCAAGACAATAGGAGCGTCCTCGCCCTCTCTCACCCGCCACACAGCAGCCTGCGCGCACACGCACAGACGGACTCGTACACACACACAACATGTTTTGCATGCTCTTCTGGGACCTCTGTTGGCTGATAGCGCAGCAACACACTAAACCGTACTGTAATAGTTAATAAGTCAGATACGCTGGCATATTATTCTCAGGGCTGTGCGGTATGAATACAGCTGAGCACATATCTGAGATGGCCATAACACATTTACAGTGTACCTGTGAGTTCCTTTTTACATCTAGCGGCATTACCTTCGCTTTAATAAAAGACAGAGACAATCCGTCTTTCAGAGGTACGTCTTTATGCGAATAAGAGTAAGTCATCTGCATAGAAAAACACGATTGGAGGCACTTCAGATGAGACCACAACAGCCTTTTCTCAACACATTAATTCACCTACCCACTGCAGAGTGCTGCAAAAACAAGCAAGTGGAAGTGGTGAGTGGATCAAATCCACCATCAAATGAAAGATCCCGCTTCAACAGTGAGCAAAAGCAATTTTGACAGATCCAATTTCCCCCTAAGAGGAGGTTATTTACATGTGTAGAAAATCTTACTGCGATTGAGAGAGAACAAAGCCAGGAATAGCCCATGCAGGATAAGGGGCGAGATCCAAACACATTCCAACATTGGTTTTAACAGCTTGGCCGGCACTTCATCAAATATTGAATAAAAAATGTTCTTGGCACTGTACAGACACAGCTGCAATAGAGGAAAAGAAAAAAGGTTTACATTTGTGGAGCACCAGTGTACATGCGCGCCGCGTATGCGCACGGCCCCAGAATGCCTTGTAGTTTTGATAAAGCAAGCAGCTTTCTCTTTTGTTTTGCCGAGCAGGGATTAGGCAGTGTGGCTCTTTGTCCTGCGGTTTTTCCAGTTGAGCAGAACACAAGAGGCCCTACCTCCACTAATACAGTTTAGACCTCCCAGTACGCCTTTCAGGAACACAGCCAGTAAGAACCTGCTGCCCAAAAGATGCTTTTCATTGAGTTATCAAATCTCCTCTATACTGTCCATGCCTTTCAAGCAACTTTCTTTTGTCTATTCTTTTCAATGGGGGCATTGAACACATCAAATAGCAGTGATGGGCAGATAGATGCACAGAAGAATGTTTTTCTTAACCACCCAGACAGACTGCACAGTGATGGTGTTAGCTCATTATCTACTAGCATACATGTGGTGTGTTAAATTAAATATGTGTAAGCTATGTACAATACTAAATGGAAGTGCATATGGCAATTTCTAAACAAGATGTGTTTAAATATACATTTTAATGTTTATGGCAATAGGTTTATCATAACCATTTCAAGGTCTATTAATTGGGGAGTGAATCTCATATGCAGCCTCACAGAATGCCATCTTAGACTTACCTTAAACTCGCTGCAGTGAACCTGCTGTGTGTTTAACAGTTAGTGTAGCCCTGTTTTCCATGGGTTCGTCAGGAGGCCATGGTTATGCAGAGTGAGTCAAAGAGCAAAGGTCATTCAGGATTACCCATAAGGCCACAGCATATGGCTGTCACTTTGGTTTGGGGAATCCAATTTGTCCAAAAGACAGCTTTGAAATCACTATGCTATTGCAATATTGCATTGTTGAGTGTCTTTGATCTTGTCTCTGTGGTTTCTATCCTGGACTGAACTGGAATGTGTTTGGGAACAATGAGAACATGGGAGAAAGTATATTCTCTCTCAGTGACCACAAATAGACTGTACAAATATTTGCTGTTTAACTTGATCAGCTTAGTCAGGTTACCTTGTTGCCTAAATGTTACGCTCAGCTCATATTTCATATGTGTTCAACCTGAATGGCCATGGATTATAACGTTGCCTTGTTACAACAAAGGCATGCACATAAAGGTCCAATAAGCAATGTCCAGCCGTGCACCTAGAGGAGAAAAGCAACACATTCGCTATCTACAAAACCATTTATGTACAGCTAAACTGTTTTAGCTGTACATAATTTAACAACAACAAATACATGTATACAGTGTACTAATGGTGGCTGGTTTGACTGTGGGGTCGTCTCCCAACAGCTTGCCCCAATCGCTATTCAGGTGCACCCAATTCATAATTCATCAGCGTGGACAGGCCGGATGATCATGTTGACTTAACATTTGGTCTGACATTTCAGCCAGGCTCATGGCTGTCAATAGCTCTCCCTCCACGCCACCGCTTCAAAGTAAGAGGTTAGACGACAGACATGGTGTTAGGGGGTGAAAGAAAGAAAGAAAGAAACGTTACCAAATTAAACTAACGGACTAAATGAACGAATAAAGCAAATGAACGAGAAACAAAAAAAAGAACAACTCAATGCACAAAAGTAGGAGAGCATCAGATTAAAGACAAAACACACTGTAACTGTGACAGCAAACAGAACAGCACAAACAATACACCTAATGCAGATGAGCGTGACACACACTGGCAGCTATATTTGCTTGCTTTTCATCGTTTTGTTGAGCAAACACTATAAACGTGAAATAATAGCTTCCTCAGTACCGATGCACACAGCTAGATACACACACAGCAACACAGAGATTCAAAGTGCGCACACGCTCAAAACCGGTGAACCAAAACCTAACCTTTCTTGCGGTAAATGAGCGCCGATGGCCACAGTCCGGCCACATCCCTAATAGGAAACCATATGGTGCCAAAATGGGACATGCTAGACACTGAGGCCGCAACACATTTCAGCCAATAACAACACAAGCCCATGTTGTTCCACTGAGGTGATATTGGATGATATTGACTGTTGGGAGTGTAGCCTGTGCCTCTCAAAGTCATTTCCGACCAATGCAAGGACATAGACACACATCACACGCACGTGCATGCTGGGCTGATCGGTGTCAAGACAATAAAGCGAGTGCGTGAGAGCCCTCCATCAGCCTGCATCAAACAAATAAATGTGCACATACATGCACCCACACTGATTGGTTAGTTCGCATACCAACCTGTCCTAACCTGTCAGCTATCAGGATAACAGAAACCCTGTTCAAGCGAACACCTGTGTGTGTGTGTGTGTGTGTGTGTGTGTGTGTGTGTGTGTGTGTGCACTGTATTCATCATCCCGGTAATTGACAGTCATCTGTCATTGCACAGTGCTGATAATCTTCCTCAGGACGAGATGAAACACAGTGCCATCTATCGCACTGTATATCTGCTGCGACTAATCTGTTTTCTCATTGAGTCATACTAAAAGAGGACGGGAGATGGGAGGCTTGGTGATGAATGTCAATGGACATTGGTTTTGATTGTGCTGTAGGTGCGCATGGGTGCATGTCTTGGAACATTCTAGAATATCCTTACCTGCGACTTGGACCAGGTCTGCCGTGGTAACGTTCTTGGGGTTTGCTCCCATTCTGAAAGTCAACGCAGGCCCCAGCACTCTGAAAACACACAGAGTGAATACAATTGGCCATCAGAGTTTAGCGTGAAGTCGTAAACATGCTTATCTATTCAATGAAAGACTAGATTGATAGAAGACAATGTGGGCAGAAGAATTTACCAATCACAAGATAACACAGGGAATCAAATTGGGCAGTCCTAGCTTTGTAAAAACAAAATTCAACTAACATTTGGTTATGACGGGCTTCACAAGCCCACATTTCACTAACAGGGAATTAATGGCAACATTACCATACAACTGGATATAAATCCCCCAAAACCTTAAGAAAAGTTTATAGTATACTGTAGGACAGTAAAAAAATGAAATCAGTCAAGATACCATAAGAAGAGGTAGATATCGGTGTGACAAAGTATGGTACAGTAAATAAAACAGGATGAAACTCTACTGTATCCAAAGAAAAAAAAAATAGTTTATTGGCAAAGCATTCCAGATGTCATGCACATAATGACACTGTTCGGTTTTTACCCGCAGAAAGTTGAGTTAGTATTTGCCTTAAAAGCTACAGTACAATGTTGAAAACTCCTGTTCACCTTCTTTATGGTAAACCACTTAAGCCAGGTAAACACTGTGCGACCAAAGTAATATCGCCCCATCTGTAGCCCTCACACTGTGTGATCGAATCGCTTGTCCAGACAGTTGAGTCATAACAACAGTGGTGCACACACATGCCAGTTGGTGGCAGTCACTGCTCACGTTTTTGCCACCAATGATTGACGACCTCTGTCACATTGTTGACAAGAAAACAGTGCAGCTTTGCTAGTTTTAACAGTTTTTTTGTGCTGAGATGGATAAACAAGGAATTATTCAATGCATTAGACAAGAAAATAGTAGAGGAGGGGTGGACATCATGGATTGCCAATTTTACAAAGCGAGTTGGAGGTAAACTAAAATTAATTTCAGCGTGAGTTGTAATAGACAAGGCTGCTGCTGCAACAGTTCAATCAGCGTTGCTTCCATAGGCAACAACTACAGTAGGTGACTCCTGTTGAGGTTGGGCTTTCCATTCCATTCTGCTGGTTACCTATCAACAATCAACAATCAACAATGTGATTCCGACAGAAAATTTTAATCGGTAGTCATCAGTGCTCACACTACATAATGTACAACTGAGTTTTCAAACATGTCTGAAATTTATCTGAGCCTCCGATATAGCTCGTCACACAAATATCGTCTGTTGTTTCCCTGCTCACATTACCCTGTAAGATACGCCCGATTCATTCGTGTTGTCTTCCATACTCTGAAATTCATCTGCGACAACCAGAAAATGCTCAAATGCAGCTTTACAGTAAGTAAGCAAAAGCAAATATTCTGCTTAATTAAAAGACAGGAAACTCAGAAATATAATTTTATTTAATTTATTCTATTACCCCCTGGTATAGAACAAGTGCAACATTCTCTGTGTTCCAGGAAATGTCACACGGAGACACCGGATTATAATAATTTTCATATTTGGGTAGTAGGTTGAATAATGATTAAATTCCAATAGTCGGTTAAAACTTTACATTTCAAAACTACAATTAGCTTTGCTCTACATTTCAATGTGACAACTCAAAATTCTGAAACCATTTGTAAGCCAGCCGTTGCCATTAAGTGTCAATCAAATAATTAGCAGGCAATTGGATCACCTTCAACCAATCAAACAAGTCACAAATGAAGATGCTTTCCTGAACACAGGTCCAAAATGTCTGTCAACACCAACCGATTCATCAGATGTTGATTGGTTGGTGATTGGCTACTGACTAAAAAACATTTACAATTGTTCTAACATACGCTATATATACAGTAGCACAGCAAATTATAGCCTTCCGTTTTGCAGGCAAGCAATCAGAATCAAAGTTAAAAATCAAAATGAAAATGTTATGTATATTTAAAAAAAATAAAAATAAAGAAAGATTGCAGATGTAAGCTCCCCGAGGTGAGCAAAGGAAACCAACCCTCTCCAAATCTGTAGTAATTCCATGTAGCGGTGACATAAGAGTCCACCTAACCTTTTCCAAATTCCATCTAAAAAACATATTTCATAAGTCGCACTGTGTGAGGGGATCAAAAAACGAAAATATTAATCGAACAACAATAGAAGATAAATCAACCGAGACTTCACTCTGGGGGAGTTGACGGGCTGCCTTCTACTCTGGGGTTGGAGAAATGAGCGATGACGAAAGGGGGAAGCGGGAAGGTGATTCAAGACGTCTGTTTCCTGTCAACCCTTCTGGACCAGCCGTCTATTACTGAGCCATTACGTGGTCAATTCTCAGCCCTGTGTCCTGGAAGTGTACTTCTAGTGTACTTGCAGGCAGGCTGAATGGCAGTGGGAGCGCGATCCATCAGGGTAACACTGCACCAGTGACATGGACCCCCGTCACTGTCCGTCACGCACAGCCACAGACTTGCACTTGGCCTCAAGCAACGATTGCCCGCACTTTGTGTGTATGTGACAGAATGTCCGAGTGCATGAGCTTTCTCAGGCACAGCGGACGTGCATGTCTCATTGCGGCTGTCTTATGTGCACATCAAAACAAGTCAGCACTCCGCTAATGTCTTCATGCCTTTACCTGTCCTGGTCTAGTGTTGCAAAATGCCAATATGTCCGCAATCTTCCCTCCTCGCCTTCCCCCATTGTCCTTGGTCGGAGACATCCCACCAGGGATCTAGATGCATCTCAAATTGAACTGACATGTTTGTGTTTTTTTTTCTTCCTCCACGCCAGACAAACCCAGTCTAAACGTACTGGTAGAAAACCACCAGTGCAAACTGCAGGGTGGCCAAGTTAAGGAAGATACCTTATCTGCAGAGTTCATACTGTGTCCTGTGTTATCAGCCATGTAAGCTTGGACTTCATATTAGCTTCGCTAGCGGGGACACGTGTGTGTGTTCATGCTTGGAGTTAGTGTGTAAGCATCTGTGCTCACTCAGAGCTGTGAGCAAGCAGCCCACTCCCCCTAGTGTTGCTGACCTGTAAAGCACTTACGTAATCTATACAGCATAAAAATCCTTCACCCATCATCCGAGATATGCTTTTGAAGTTTGAATAAATTTCTGCTGATTATGGGGGTAATGTTCTCTGACATAACTGTGATCAGCTCAGAACATTCTGCCTTCAAAGTGCACAAAGCCCCAAGTTCCACCAATCTGTACCTCTGTGATTTGTTTCCGCTTGTCTGGTATGGATTGGAGTATTTTCTTCTTTCAGGCTGGTGTGCTCTGACCCAGTGATAGAGCCAGAGCTGGCTCATGTTCAGAAAGGGGCTTTCAAACACTCACCTGTTCATCATGCCTCTTAGCAATGAATGTCTCTGCTGCAGCCACATGAACACGCTTTGTTATTTACAAAAATGGATAAGCAACAGTGACAAAGAATGAATGCGTTGTATGGACTATACAGCCTATTATTACTGTGTGGAACAACATGGCATACACTTTGTAGTTTAGTTTTATGTCCAAAATGGATTTATACAATTGTATAACACTGTAAAAAATAAATCTTCATGCCATTAATTTCACCTGGCTAGTGCAGTTTTTACCCAAACCATAAATATCTTTAATTATACAACAATTTCATCCTTTTAACTCTGAATCTTCAGAATACAGTAGACAGGGATCCCATTTGCAGATACATTAAAAGTACGTTGCCAAAGATCAGCTTGAAGCTTGAAGAAAACTGGAGTATGGAGCGGATTTAACAAAGGTTCAAGACCTAACTAAATAATGTCACATTTATTCAACTCCACACTACTATGAAAGATGAATATAAAATAGTATTCCAACTGAACATAACAGTGAAGAAACATTTTATGAAGCACATTAAGTTGAACCCCAAATAATGATTTACTGTATAATAAAATTTAAATCAGTGCAATTATTTTGCAATATAGAATATACCGTATTATTTATTTAATTGTAACAAGTAATTTGTTACAGTATAATAGAGAATCCATAATGTTTATGGACTCACCCAAATATTGTAGTCTATGAACTATACTGGGTGAAATGTCATTAGCTATTCATTGGTGCAGACACTGGCACCAGTCATCATGTACGTGGAGCTTCTTTTGAGTGATATGAATTGACAGGTGTGAAAATGAAGCTAGCTCAATCAGTGCTGGTGTAATAACATATCCTGGTGTTCCTGCTCATTATAACTAAACTCCTGACTTGTATTTGAAGGTTAAAGATGACACACAGCCATGTTCTTCTGATAAGTAAAGGATAAGTACAATTTTTACAACACAGAGCCTATTCAAATCTTGTTTCCCTTCCTTTATATTTGGGGCGCAGCACAACCTCAAGGATAGCTTCAGCTTCTCACTGAGCCTATATTGCAATTCAATTGGGAACAAATTAAGCCTTGAAAAACCACGTGTCATGGACTTGTGAATATGTTTCAGTTTACTTGTCTATGTTTGTGTATCTTTGTGGTAAAACATATAAAACATGTCTCTACTAGTTTGCTATTATTTCCAAATTTCCCACAAACAACAGTTGCCCATTGAACTCCATTACATTCTAAGTAAGAAACATTAGCATTTTGCAGCATTTGTTAATGCTTAATCAATCACTGCTTTTATTAGTCACGAGGGACAACATTTGTATTAAATGAGGTCTGGGTTGAAAAATTCCTTTGTATATTTTATACATGTGTAATACTGTACTTATAATGCTATAGGGCTGCATCTTTTTTTTATATTACCTGAGCCATGACACTGTGCATCTATAAATACAGATTGAATGCACTGCAACCGGCTTTGGTGTTCATACTGTATGCTGCGGGTGTTGCTGAACCACCCAGAATTTACCTCTCTAGCAGTAGAGCCTTGAAAGGCTTGTCAGTTCTTTGGCGAAAACACCTCCTACAGGGTCTGACACTAAATGTACAGCAGAAGTACGTAATAGCGGAAACCAGACCGAGGTTCAAGGACAGTTCGCCTGCTTGTTAGGGTATTAAACTGCCTCCAACTGGAAGACTTTGACTCACTCCACTTTTCGCTATATTGCTGTATATCTGTCACTGTTACGGCTATGCTCGCTCTCTCTTTATTTTTGTCTCCAACTGCAAGCTGTTTGATGGCAGGGCATATAGTGACTGTGGCAAGGCAGTGTTTTGAACACAATGGAGACATCAGTATTTGTCTGGAGGTAATTAGGCTTGATTTCTCTCCCTGGCAGAAGTCAAACACACAGAAAGGTCAGAACAACAAACACCCACACACCCTGCCTGGATTTGGTTTTAACACTAAACAGTCCCTTAATATCTGGTCAACCTTGGTTCCTCCCCCCTCGGGCTTGAAGTTGTGGAAGGAAAATGACAAAACAAAGCAGAATTTGATGTGTTTTGTGTAAACGTGTCCAATGGTATTCAGTTAATATGGGGGCATAATACTGTATAATTAATAGAATACAATTAAGATATTTTTGGTTCTTCGCTGTTATTCACAATTCACGATATGCATTATGATACTTATTTTCTCCATCTCCATCTTCATCCGCTTATCCGGAGTCGGGTCGCGGGGGCAGCAGCTTCAGCAAGGGACCCCAAACTTC
>JAODTR010000013.1:2769549-2783292 GCA_025399935.1 Amblyopsis rosae
AGAGAGAGCGAGAGAGAGGGAGAGAGAGAGTGAAATAGAGAGCGAGAGAGAGAGAGAGAGAGAGAAATAGAGAGCGAGAGAGAGGGAGAGAGAGAAACCCACCCCAAAATAGACAGTTCTTATCAGTTTGGGAATAGTCATTCCAGCAGCAACACAATGAGAGTGAGGGGATGAGAGCTGAGACCGACCCCTTAATAACATGATCGCCATGGGAACAGGAAGGCCACCATGCCTCTGCCTAGGCGGATAAAGTCATAAAGATGACAAACACAGCTCTCAATTAGCCCCCCCCCCCCCCTTCCCAGGACAATGTGCGGCCCGCCACAGGGGAGCGTTAAGGTCGCTCCCGTGTGCCCCACCTTTGTGGCGGGAGCACTTTCTCTTTCCACACCTTACCGCACGGCATTCTGGGAGTTCTGTCAAATAAAAGCTACATACAGAACATTTTAAAGATGCACAATTGTAAGATCACAACATAGGATACTCAATCATCAAAAACACTGGCATCTCAAAGACTCCATTCTTTCATTCTAGATTCAAAAGCATTTAGCGAAATGTAATGAGATCATTTCAAGCCTTTATGCAACATATTGCATGCCAAGGGTAGAATACACTAATGCCATTTCCCCCATTATTGTGCGGGAATTTGTTTTTATTCCATTAGCATAATACAGTACACACCTCAGGTGGTGTTAAAAGTTTGCATTCATTTGTGTGACTTTATTTTAGAAAGTTGGACACTGATTAAAAGCTTGATACTTGCTTCACTGATAGACAAAAGGACACTATTTAATCGCATTTTATAGATATTGAGTGACAAGCTGTTTCTACAGTAAAGCTAATCAGAAGCGTATAGCGTCACATTAGGCTACTTGGCTGGAAAGTTAAAATCGGAAACTTTCAGGAAAGCGATATTGATTATATATATTTTTTGCTTCCGTTTGATTATTGGGTGAACCTTGGCAAAGGGAGTGTCCTGGGGGTCACCCCAAAACGTGTACTTAAAAGTTGCCAAACATCTTCCCTTTACGTTAGCATGACCAGAGGCAAACTGTGGAAGGACCATGCAACCCTTTCACATATGTGTGCGTGTGTGTGTGAGTGCGTGTGTGTGTGCGTGCGTGCGTGTTGTCACATTCATCTCTTTGAATTCAAGTCAACAACTTCATTGGGAAGAGGCTATTCTACCAGGGAACAGATGACTAACAGGTTTAGGTCAAACTAATTGGCCTCCAGTGTTACACAAGTGTAACTCATTCATAATAAGGTGACATCTTCACTGGCGCTGGTAGGCTTGAGTCACCAGTGAACAGCCAGGGACACGTGCGCGCACATGTAGGCTATGTGCACGTCCAATGTAACACTTTTTGTTTTTTTCAACTCCACATAATTTGCATTACTTGAGCTGTACATGAGTTAAGGCAACAAGGTAACTTGGTAACTGGTCAAAGTCAAGTATTACCACCAATCACTTCATACAGTAAACACAGCTGGTACCACACGGTTCAGCCCACTCCAGAAGCCTACAGAGCCATGACCACGAGGATTCCCTCCCGATTCCTGATTCCCTCCCGATTGATTCCAGATTCCCTCCAGATTCCCTTCTGATTCCCTCCCGATTGATTCCAGATTCCCTCCAGATTCCCTTCTGATTCCCTCCCGATTGATTCCAGATTCCCTCCAGATTTCCTCTCGATTCATTCCAGATTCCCTCCTCCTTCAGCAGGTCTGACAGATTAACACCTCCAGGACAATGGGAAGGGAGAGGGGAGTGCATCCCCTGCCTGTCCCGAGGTGTGTGTGCTCCAGGGCAGGCCACAGTTCCCAGCAATCCCTAGAGGGGCGTGTGTGTGTGTGTGTGCATGACCTGTACTATTTGTTACTACAGTTTATACATGGCGATTATATCTGATCTGCTACTAGCCTATATTGATATTTTTGTGTAACCTTAAAGTGTTGTTTGCTGTAATGTAATATCTGTCCTATTAAAAAATTAATAAAAAAGCAAATGGAAAATGGAATTGAATTAACTCTAAAATACTATTATGTCTTCTTTTGTGTTGTTAATGTTGTTGTTTTGCTCATGCGTCGATAGGCCTATTTGCGCTGCTAGAATCACCTCCGGTTTGCCATTGTCATGGCACCCTTATTTTGGGGGTCGGGGGCTGAAGGATTTAGGAATGTGATCGGTTTCCATTTTGTAAGAACGTTCACCATGTAAAGTACAGCAGCCATAACAGCCTCTCACTTCCTGTATCTGACTTCAATAGAACCACTCCGACAGTCGCACAAGAGGTGACCTCTCACATCTGCTATCTGGGGTGATTTTCAAGTCACCGAAACTGAGGAGAAAAGTAGCTTGGCCCGTGGGTCAATAAGTTATACCGAAATCACACCGCTTTTCCCTTTAAGGCTGCACATGTGCAAATGGAAAACTGGGCAGGTGACAGACCTTCACCTTCCTAACCAAGGCCTCCTCCACTCCATCCTGCCTCGCTAACAAAACTGTAGCTAACTGCAGGCCTGTTTGCTGATGGTTGAGGCTGTGTATTAAGGTCAAAGTTCATCGGTGTTGTAGACGAAACTGTAGACGAAATGAAGATGCGAAATTGCTTCGCCAAAGGAAGCAAATGTTTTATTTCACACCTTCTCTCGTATAGAATGGAAGTGAATGGGAGGTGAATATTTATTTTGCGCATGTGTGACCGCACCTTTAGTCTTAATATTATAATATAATATTATAATAATTTGACTGCACTTGCTCATTACTTCAATACTGTACGTCCACATAGGAAATATTCAGTTGGCCAATGTATCTAACTCAAGTGAAGTTGGTAAAATAAATCACTGTTTATATCGCGTTTATTTCATTTTTCATGCAGTGTGCTGTAACAAAGACGCAAACAGTTATTTTACTAAAACTGCTAATTTAACTTTGAAGTTGGATTTAGCGAACTCACTGAATATCCACTAGCACAACATTCTGTGTTGTGAAGAACATCACAGCCCTGACTCTGTAAACAGGAACACAAACAAAGTAGTGCAGACCGCACCGCACAACATTATACCAGCCTCGCCAATGTGTGTCTAATGTTGGGGGCGGAGCCTCTGAGGGATCACCCTATGGCGCTGAAGGGAGAGGTGATCTGACTCTACGTTCAAGTGTTCAAATGCATACGGTTAGTTTACAAGCACCTTTGGCGTTTGGGTGGCATTGTGGAACCTCATCTGCATCTCCATGGCAACACTGTTGCAAAAGCATTAAAGGCTAGCTAAAGCTCGGAGGGAAAGTGTGATTTCTATTCACAGATCTGATTACTGAGAGGAATGCTTCTCTCTCTCTCTTTGTGTTTCTACCCCCAGACACACCTGCTCTGCACTTTTTCACCTCTACATTCTTCTGACATGCCCCTCCCCCATACTGAAAACACCTCCTGCTAACGATATAGCAGGTGTGAGAGGAGGTTGTAGTCTATTCATGCAGCCCAACATTCCTTATATAATTGTGAAAATTACTAATTTAGCTGATTCGGTCTACGGCTGCACATGGCAAATATACAATATTATCACGATCACCAAAAATAACAAAATTGTAGACCCACAAAATTATTTCTTTCACCAGTTGGAGGTTTTGTTTGCTTAAAGGTAAAGTAATTGTAAGCTAAACAGATAGTAAGCTAAGAGCGAATATACACTCACAGTCCGCTAGCTCTCTGTTCTGTGTGCTCTGAAAAAATTATCTGGTGTTTCTACACAGCCCTGGGTCTGAAAATGGGAACACAAACAAAGTAATGCGGACCGCACCACACAACGCTATCCCATCCGTGGCAATGCGTGTCCATTGTGTGTGTGGGGAGGGGGGGGAGTTTCAGTGGGAGCACCCTATATGGCTTTGAGAGGTGTTGTTGTTTTGACGATCCCTGGCTCCACCTTTAATAAGACACTATACCGTCTACTTCTACAGCTTGTTTCCATTGTGCGGCTGTTATAGCAATCCTGGGGGCTGGCTCGGGTCGAGCGCTAACACATATACGCCTTCCGTCAGTCCCAGTGAGTCAAGCTAGCAGCGCTGCCCATTAGCTTAAGTCACCGCCCAAAACAAAGGAGCCGGCGAGGCCGCATTGTGCAATTCCCAAGAAAGCCCCCCCCCAACAGAGACGTACACGGTCGTGGGCTGGCGACCGGCCGCTCCGCTGAATGTCAGGGGCGGACAGTCTGTGCTGCCAAGCCAAGGACAGGAAGTGCTCGCGGAGCGACAGGAAGTGCTCGCCGCTGCAGTAGCCGAGGCTGGAACTGAGATAATGCCATTGTGTAAGCAAGCCCGGTGACCTCTCCCCGAGCGCCACTGGCTCAGGCGCTGGCGTCGGACGCCCCCGGCTCCCGCCCACACCCAGACTCCCCAGGCTCGGGTAGGGGAGACATGGTGGGTGGGCGGGGGGGTGAGGTGTGTCTCCCCCTCCTTTGGGCCGACTGTGAGCCTCACCTTGCAGAGGAAATGTGGCTGGCGACTCCAGACTTTATGACTTCTCCCATCAAACTGCAGGATTTTTCACTCCCACAAACTGCACATGCACACACGCACACACACCCACACACGTGCACGCATACTGCACATGCACACACATTGCTCACGCACGCACACCCGCACACCCGCCCATACCCTCAAGCACATGCACTTATTATCCATGCTTGTGTAGAACCCGCTGCATGAAAATACCTCCGTAAGCATGTGGACATACTGTACAGCCCCCCTCTCTCTCTCTCTCTCTCCTGGGGCGTGCAGGGGAAAACCCTATCAGGTTATCAGTGGTAAAATAGACGATGACAGCATTATAGGTCAGCTTCTGCCCCCCCCCGTCACCCCCTTATCGTGTGTTTGTTTGTGTGTGTGTGTGTGTGTGTATGTGCGTGTTTGTTTGCAGCCAGCGCAGCTTGGTGCGGGCCCCCCATCTGTGGCCTAGCACCGTAGAGGTAGAGCAGCCTAATGCATCTCTATGGGAGCTGAGATAGAGCAGCATAATGCATCTCTATAAGAGCAGAGATAGAGCAGCCTAATGCATCTCTATGGGAGCAGAGATAGAGCAGCCTAATGCATCTCTATAAGAGCAGAGATAGAGCAGCCTAATGCATCTCTATAAGAGCAGAGATAGAGCAGCATAATGCATCTCTATAAGAGCAGAGATAGAGCAGCCTAATGCATCTCTATGGGAGCTGAGATACTCTCTTAACTCCAGTGGTTTTTCACAGCAATGGCCGAACGTGGAACCTCAAAACAGAACGTGGAAGTTAGCCGCAAATACTAAAAGTACCCTATAAATGATGTTGTAAATGCAAATCAATCCATTTCTTAATTCCTAATTACCAAAAAATGCTGTTATGTAAAGTATCCATATTAATCAATTCAAATTGCCCACCAAGCAATAGTGCTGTTTTGCGTCTCCATGAACCATGAATTCAATCCATGAATTTCGAACTGCCATTGCCACAATTCTATCTTCTACATGGCTCTAACCGTAGGTACCTGGGAAATAATGCAACATCCTCCAAATAGCTCTTAAAATATGATGTATGCTAGGTGGCCGTGTTGATGTAGGTTATAGGTGTTGATGTATGCTAGGTGTTGATGAAGGCTAGGTGCTGATGTAGGCTATAGGTGTTGATGTATGCTAGGTGTTGATGTAGGCTAGTTATTAATGTAGGCTAGGTGTTAATGTAGGCTAGGTGTTGATGTATGCTAGGTGCTGATGTAGGCTATGTGTTAATGTATGCTAGGTGTTAATGTAGGCTAGGTGTTGATGTATGCTAGGTGCTGATGTAGACTAGGTGTTGATGTATGCTAGGTGTTGATGTAGGCTAGTTATTAATGTATGCTAGGTGTTGATGTAGGCTAGGTGTTAATGTAGGCTAGGTGTTGATGTATGCTAGGTGCTGATGTAGTCTATGTGTTAATGTATGCTAGGTGTTGATGTAGGCTAGGTGTTAATGTAGCCTAGGTATTGATGTATGCTAGGTGCTGATGTAGGCTAGGTATTGATGTATGCTAGGTGCTGATGTAGGCTAGGTGTTAATGTATGCTATGTGCTGATGTATGCTAGGTGCTGATGTAGGCTAGGTGTTGATGTAGGCTAGGTGTTAATGTATGCTAGGTGCTGATGTAGGCTAGGTGTTGATGTAGGCTAGGTGCTGATGTAGGCTAGGTGTTAATGTAGGCTAGGTGCTGATGTAGGCTATGTGTTGATGTATGCTAGGTGCTGATGTAGAATATGTGTTGATGTAGGCTAGGGGTTGATGTAGGCTAGGTGTTGATGTATGCTAGGTGCTGATGTATGCTAGGTGTTGATGTAGGCTAGGTGCTGATGTAGACTAGGTGTTAATGTAGGCTAGGTGTTGATGTAGGCTATGTGTTAATGTATGATAGGTGTTAATGTAGGCTAGGTGTTGATGTATGCTAGGTGCTGATGTATGCTAGGTGTTGATGTAGGCTAGGTGTTAATGTATGCTAGGTGCTGATGTATGCTAGGTGTTGATGTATGCTAGGTGCTGATGTAGGCTATGTGTTTATGTATGCTAGGTGTTGATGTAGGCTAGGTGTTAATGTATGCTAGGTGTTGATGTATGCTAGGTGCTAATGTATGCTAGGTGCTGATGTATGCTAGGTGTTGATGTAGGCTAGGTGTTGATGTAGGCTAGGTGCTGATGTAGGCTAGGTGTTAATGTAGACTAGGTGTTAATGCAGGCTATGTGTTGATGTATGCTAGGTGTTGATGTATGCTAGGTGTTGATGTAGAATATGTGTTGATGTAGAATATGTGTTGATGTATGCTAGGTGTTGATGTAGCCTAGGGGTTAATGTATGCTAGGTGCTGATGTATGCTAGGTGTTGATGTATGCTAGGTGTTGATGTAGACTAGGTGCTGATGTAGGCTAGGTGTTAATGTAGGTTAGGTGTTGATGTATGCTAGGTGCTGATGTAGGCTATGTGTTAATGTATGCTAGGTGTTGATGTAGGCTAGGTGTTAATGTAGGCTAGGTGTTAATGTATGCTAGGTGCTGATGTAGGCTAGGTGTTGATGTATGCTAGGTGCTGATGTAGGCTAGGTGTTGATGTAGGCTGTAGGTGTTGATGTATGCTAGGTGACCGTGCTGATGTATGCAAGGTGCTGATGTATGCTAGGTGCTGATGTAGGCTAGGTGTTAATGTATGCTAGGTATTGATGTAGGCTAGGTGTTAATGTATGCTAGGTGTTGATGTAGGCTGTAGGTGTTGATGTAGACTGTACGTGTTGATGTATGCTAGGTGACCGTGCTGATGTATGCAAGGTGCTGATGTATGCTAGGTGTTGATGTATGCTAGGTGACCGTGCTGATGTATGCAAGGTGCTGATGTATGCTAGGTGACCGTGTTGATGTATGCTAGGTGTTGATGTAGGCTATAGGTGGTGATGTAGGCTAGGTGTTAAATTAATCTATAGGTGTATGCTAGATCTTGATGTATACTAGCTTGTTAGCTGACTCATTAACAGGTTGTTTTTCTGGTATGGCCTGGTCCAGAAATGGTTAAAGGATACATTATGTAACTTAATGGCCAGTTATCCAAAATGTTACTGCCTAACTTATTGCAAATCGGTTGTTTGAAATAGTTTACACATTATTTACTGTGTGTGCTCCTATGACTATTTTTACCAATTAGGCCTACTATTATTTAATGTGAAAAATAGTAGGCTATGATGGTAAATTTATTTCAGTAAATGCAATTAATTGAATTTCCATGAATGCAATGCATTTACTACCACTGTTTAAAAAGAATTTGTAAAAAAATTTGATACCTGATAAATTATTATAATTTACTTTCAAACAATGCTAAAACATTTATAGACAGTGTTCCAATGATGTTGTATAGACCTATTTGTCTGACAAGTGAATGAGGTGTTCGCTTTTGGATAGCCTATAGGCCTTATAAGTTTACATTTCATTCGATTACATTTGATTAGCCTAAATGGATTAAAGAGTTCCAACGTTAGGCTACTGTATGCAAATCGTGTAGCCTACATTAAGTGGGCAAAATTAATAATAACGGTCGGTTTGTTGTTAACCTTAGTTTCCGTGAAGCGCTGGCAAGTTTTTGTAACTATCTTTGGTATTTTGGCATCCACAGAGCGTAAACGATAAAGGCCGAATACGCTCCATGTATTTATAGCACACGCAGCATTGCGCTGATAATGGCAGCGTTTCTTAGGTGAAACTGATTCTAATTGTGTAGCGCTGTCTGAGGCGCAGACGTGCGTCAGTTATCACAGTCCTTTGTCTCACTAACAGTGGCCCGGGGCCACACGTTTCTGGCCAGGGAGAGTGTTTACTTAATCAATCTCGATTGCTGTAGTGTATTTTGTCTCCCGGGGATTTACACTTAAATCCCCAATTATTAACAGCATTTCACTAAGGCTTTAAGTTTTCCTTCTGTTGAACCGCCCCAGTCAAGTTATGCGTAAGAAAAGAAACCGTCTCGACGCGTAAACATATTACCGACTCTATCCAATACACAACCGGGTATTGGAAACACTTGTGTATTGTGTATTTCACCGAAACATCGGTCATGAGTCAGCTGACATAGTAACAGCGATAGGCCTAAGCGAGGAGCATTTACTAGCTCTCCCACACGTTAATATTCTCGTATATAACAAACATAACAGCTCACTTCTTTTCCCACAGAGAACGCATGTAGAAATGTAAATACTTTTTTTTAAGCCAAGACTATTATAATTATTATTATTAGTCAAAATTAAAATTAATTCGTTGGATGTGTTCCTATCGGCTAATTTGATTTGTGACCATGCATGCATGACATTTGCATCTATATAACCTCCGGTGGTCTCTTTCCAAACAGGGGTCGAAAGGCGGAGACACTCTCCAACTTTCTTACACCTTTGGGGCACGCCCACCTCACCGTGATTGGCTGTTCAGGCGTTTATAGCGCATAAACCTCTATTCAGGAGTGCGAGTTAAAACCTACAGTTCAGCTCTGCGGTCGCGGCCGCTTAGTGAGAGTGAAGTCCTTTCCATTCACTTGCTAAAACTTCAGATATCCGAACTAGTACACATTCGCTTTCTTCTACAGGACGCTATTATTAGTAGTTTAGTAGCCTATCGTCAGCCAACTGTCGCTGATTCCATCACTCCGCAGCTGGACAGAGATGAGTAGTCCTGATGCGGGTTACGCCAGCGACGACCAGACCCAAGCAAGGTGCACGATGTCCGTCATGATGCCTGCTATGGGCCACTGTCAGTGGGCAGACCCGCTGAGCCCTCTCTGCGACAGCAAAGTGAAAAACGAACCGTGCGCGGCGTCGGGCTCCGGCAGCCAGAACCGCGGCAAGGGTGAACCGCGCATCAGGCGACCCATGAACGCGTTCATGGTGTGGGCGAAGGACGAGCGCAAGCGGCTTGCACAGCAGAACCCAGACCTGCACAACGCGGAGCTATCCAAAATGCTGGGTGAGTTCTAATTACATAACTCTTACAATCTTCTTTTATAGCGCGCAATGCTGCACCATATCTTGAACCACTTACGTATCCACGCAAGCTGTTTTAACGTGATCTCACAAAACGTTTTTTGTAAGAGTTTTATCTGTTATTGTTCCACTACGAAACTAATTGATATTTTGAGTTAGTGTAAATGACACAAGTAGGGTTTTTATTCAATAAGCTACAGAACAGCGCAGCATGGCCTCAACCACAAGGTCCCGCGTCAGTAATTAAACAAAGTGATCGTAGCCTGCTCCATAAGCCAGAGTTGTTATTGTGAAGCCGCCGAGCGCCTAAAAAGGGCAGTAGGCTATTTGTGTGTGCATCAATCGTCCCTCTCCACACACGCACGCGCGCGCGCGCGCACAAACACAACCGGTTGCACCGTCTGCTTGGAGTCGCCAAAATGCATTCCCGTGCACATTTGTTTTTGTACTGTGTGTGCGTGTGACGAATACATGATATAATCTCTGAATCAGAATCTTTGAATCTGAATGTGAATCCGAATCTGAATCTGAATCTGCTCCGCGTCTGCAGGCAAGTCGTGGAAGGCGCTACCCGTGGTGGAGAAGCGTCCGTTCGTGGAGGAGGCGGAGCGGCTGCGGGTGCAGCACATGCAGGACCACCCCAACTACAAGTACCGGCCGCGCCGCAGGAAGCAGGTGAAGCGGGTGAAGCGTCTGGACCCTGGGTTCCTGGTGCACGGTGGCCCTCCGGACCCACGCAGCGCCGAGGCGCTGGCCTACCACCACCACCTTCCCCCCCACCACCACGAGCACGGCTTCCAGCTGGGCCCGCAGGCGCTGAGCCACTACTCCCCCTCGCCCTACGAGCCCTACAACCTGCCCACGCCCGATGCCTCGCCGCTGGACGCGGATGCCAGCTTCCTGCTGCCGCCGCGGGGCCCGGAGGACGGCCAAGCCTACGCCTACGGCCCCCTGGAGTACCCGCCCCCAGACGCCGCCGGCGGTCACCACGGTAACACCGCCCTCCTGCACAGACGCCCCGAGCAGCAGGCATACGGGGGCTGTCTGCCGTACTACGGACCGCCGTGCGGCGCCCGCGGACAGCTGTCCCCGCCGCCGGACGGCCTGGAGCACATGCACCCGGCCGACCTGCTGGCGGAGGTGGACCGCAGCGAGTTCGAGCAGTACCTGAGCTCGCCACAGGGCGGCGCCTACGGGCACCACGAGGGCCTGACGCCGGGCGGCGAAGGGCTCATCTCCTCCGTGCTCTCCGACGCCAGCACGGCCGTGTACTACTGTAACTATAGCAACTCCTAGCCAGGCCGGCCCATGGCGACGTGTTTCCTGACCTCAAAACGAGCGGCGGGCGGTCGGGCGTCTTCCTGGGGGGGTCAAGGAGGAGAAAGACATCTAGATAAAATGCTATAAGCTATAGACGATTACTTGTGAACTTTATATTTGCTCCCCTCCATCAACCCCCCCCCCCCACACACACACACACACACATTTGTGTTCTGTCTATGCAGGAATATGAGGCCATCATTAATATTGTACAGTCATTACTTTAACATGTATGTATATACTGTAGGTGTTTTATATTTTTGCACTTTTTAGAAATAAAAGTTTGAAAATAGGCACATCTTCTCTTGTTCTCGTTTCACGTTTATTTTCGTATTATTCTATTTTATAGCAAGAATTGTATTATAGCTTCACATTCTTCATATTTAGTGTTCTTTCAATAGGAAACTAAAACAAGCAAATATATATTTGAACCCAACCTTTTTACATTTGCAATGCCGATTCCGATGTTTAGAGATTGACAACATAACCAATAGCCAATACATCCGATAGTATTATTCATACTGAACAATGAAAAACGTGCCTGTGCTGCAATACTAAATGAAAGCTGCTCCAAGCCTCAGATCCCTCTAAGCTTGGTGTTAACCACCTCCAGCCTCATCTATACCTACTAGTCAGACAATGACCAAAGGTGTAAAGGCCTTCCTAAAATAATAAGTTATTTTTGCATGGATGCCACAATTTTGGTTAAAAATAAATTAGTTTTGTTAAATAATTAATATAATTATGACAATGAAAACTATTCTTTATTTTTATTCTATATTTGTGCCAATACTTAAAATATTATATATTTTCATAAAGCTAAATATAGCTTGTATTATATATATATAATTTAATATGATTTATATAGCCTATATACACACATATTTTACACTTTTGGCAGACGTTTTTATCCAAAGCAACTTACATGTAGTACATTTGTCAGTAGTTAGACTTGTCATATACCAACATAACCATAAACGCACACATTATATATATATAGTAATTTAGTCATTCAAAATAATGTTATAAAAATTATACAAACCACTTAATAGTAAAGTATGTGTTTATGATTATTTTTAAACATGACACATATCAGTATATTGCTGGTCTAGTAAAACAGTTTTTTGTTATGCAGCCGTGGAAAACACTGCAGAAATGTCCCTGGTTTTATGTACATTTACATTTTTACTTATATACACGTGTAATATTACATTTATATAATTATTTTAATTTTTTTTATATTTACAGTATATATATATATATATATATATATATATATATGTTTATTCTGTTATTAATATAAATACTGCTTACAGTATTATATTTAAAAACTGCAGTGATCTTTTACATGTTTTCCACAGTGTATATTTACAGTATATTAATATCACTTGACGCATGTATTTGAAATATTCCTCCGAGGTCTGCAGCAGTAGCATGAGCTCATGGAAGCCGAGCTGAGCACCTGGAAGTGAAGCTACGGGCCTCTCACGGTGGCTCCGACCCTGCTTCCTGGCTGGGTGATCCCGGCCTGCCTTACACATGAAGCACGGTTGGGGGGGGGGGACACGTCCAGGACATCCTGCCCGCCGATGACTTAGCCTCTCCTGATTAATGGCTATTGGGTCGTTAAACATGGCCGTGTCTCCACCACACCTCCTCTGAACAATAGAGACTCACACGTGATAGCATTCTTTAATATTAGATATAATTTTATTGCGTGCGTCTGCATAATCCGCTCTATAATCTAAACATCGGTATCACATCATTTTTGACATTCACATAAATCACTTTTTATATTTGTTGTAAATGGGACCTGGATGTGGGTTCCACTGTAAATATTTTAACATTTTAAAATTCTACCTTGCATTTTGTAGATATAGTGACGTTGTGTTATATTTACGGAGTTATGACCTAAAGCAGGCAAGACCAGACATAATCATTTCACAGGTATTTATAGTAGACAGTGGGGTACCATTTTATAAATAGATCTTCCCTATTTTTTTGTTTTTGTTTTAAAGGAAAAGCTTCTTGTGTGGGTCAATCACCCTGACCCGAAAACCATTTTTAGCACTTCAGAGGAAACATGTCTTCTTTGTTCTCATTGGATGTTTGGAAATCATCTCTTCGGTATTGTGGATCCAGGGCCCACCTCAAGGTAAATACTGGCCCTCCTTCCCACGGTTGACATGGTGACGTTACATGATCTAGCTAGCGTATAACAAATACAACCGCCCAAATAAGCACTCTGGCTGCAGCTCAGCTCGGGTGTGCTAGCTTAAACACGGTGCGCGGCTATAAGCTGCAGCACCTTATCCCACATTATTCTGCTCTCGGAACACAACAGTCGTCCTCGACATGGCCCGGGTTCGACTCCCAGGTGTGACTGGTTACATTCCAACAACTGAACCTTGTGATGACGCATGGCCATGCTGCCATACAATGTACATCTAGCAGTGGTTGTCATTCTACCACCCCATTCCATAGCGACGCGCTGCCTTGGGCCATGCAGGCTACTAGAGGATTCCACTGTAATTGTTGTGAATGTGTTTAGATTGCGTCTGCGGCTGAGCAGGTTGATCTCCTCAGTTGTGATAGCTAATGGGTGGATAACAACCGTCTCAGGCCCCAGAGCCTAAAGAGTGCGGGGGGTGGGGGGGGAGACCTCCAGCTTAGTCAAGATATTATCTCCACCCACTAGCTGATATTGGACTAACGAATAAGAAGACTTTTTCAACAACAACAAATACATTATTAAGGAATACATATTTGGATTACTTCACTTACAGGAATAATGATTATAAACCAGCGCAGTTTTTCACTAATGTAAATACAAATAAAACAGATGAATCAGTCTGCTAAGATGAGAACTGTGAGACATGCTAGAGAGAGGCGGGGGGGGGGGGGGGGGGGGGGG
>JAODTR010000013.1:2783302-2811840 GCA_025399935.1 Amblyopsis rosae
GAAGATAGACATACAGTAGCCCGAGGCCTAGGAGACCTGGTGGTCCTGTGAGGTGGACATGGATCCGTCCCGCGAGGCCTAATGTCCACAGACTGCGGTGGAGACGACAGGCCACACTAGGGAAGCTTAGCCACACCACGGCACTAATCTGACGAGCCAGACATCAGAGGAGACACGCCATTTGTATCATTTTCAATGGAGCTCTATGTGAGAATTTTAAAATGGAAGATATGGCAGTTGGAGCAATATAATCCAAATAACACATAACAAAACCAAAAAGAGCCAATCGTCTGCTTTATAACTGCCAAGCATTGACCAATTTCACCAATCGTGCGGCTGCATTGACGTAAGCCACCTGCCTATTACATTCTTCCTAAATAACTGCCCGGGGCGTTTCAAAGATGGCCGCTAGTGGCGAGACTTGCCTATAAAGACTTTGTCTGAGCCCAGGTAGACCTGCCCTTCACAAACAACGCTCTACTGTAGCCTGCCACCACCACGGCTCCTTTTCAGTCCACCCAGTAAATATTAAACTGATTTATTTTTGCACTGATTCCTCACGTGCTCCCTCTGCTAAAGGTAAAAGTTTAAATGTCTCCCTAATGGGTATTGTCTATATGCCGTTCCCATGGCAATTGAACTCTGACTAATACCAAATGTTGGCATTCTTTCTCCAGGATCGCTGATTCCACCTTTATGCCGTGTGTGTGGGGGGGTGGGGGTGGGGGTGTAGAGATGACTGCCATGTAAAGTAACAATGTAGTATAAACAAGCAGCGAGGGTCCCTGGGATGATTAAGTCATCACGCACTCACACACACATGCGCGCACACACACACACACACAGACTCACTCACGCACGCACACGCACACGCACGCACACAGTATGCGGGGGACAGCTGGAGGGCGTGGCCCGGCTAAAGCAGGTCTGGGGCCGGGGCCGTCACCCAGTAATCCCAGTCAAGGCGTATGCTCTGCTGGCCCCAGTCTCTTTTATGGCCCTGGTCCGTTGAGGACCCCGTGTACAGTTGTGGTTCCACTATATATAGCCCCCCGCAGCGCCCAGTCAACGGGTGACTCACTTTTTATTCCGCCTATAACTGTGGCGGCACGTGGCTGGGTCTCGTACAGTAGATGTCTCCTGTGGCGGCTGTGGAGGAGCCCCCCCATCGCCCTCGACAACACACACCAACCAGTACCAATAGGGCACACGTGACTATTCATTCTCAACGTGTCACCCAGGGGTGTGGGAGTGCTTTTAACACAGGGGTGAGTGAAAGGCAGGGGCATGCTATCCCACAAACACTTCCATTTGAAATAAAGCACTGTATTTTTAACTATACTGTTTGCTAAAAATAAGATAAAGTTCATTTGCATTTTTGTTTTGGAATAGACTGGATTTCTATATGATGTGAAAGCCACAGGTGGCTAAAAGAGGAATTTTAATTGTACTGATCTGATTACTTGTGACTTGTGGCAATTGTTGCTCTGTAATCTTTTAATAATTTATAATTGCTATTTATTAATATTCTCTTTGTAAATTGTTGTGTTTTTATGTTTGTGTTGGTTGCTGCTGTCTTGGCCAGGACACTTTTGTAAATAAGATTTTTAATCTCAATAGGTAAATAATAAAAAATACAAATAAAAAAATAATTAATAAAAAGAATGTTAAAGTACATTAGCAATGTCAATACGTTGAAACAGTCTATTTCCCTGTGCAGGGCACATTAATACCTCTCCAAATGGCCGGCTCAATGTGATTAACGGCATTAAGGCTGAAAGAGCTATACTGGAGGGGGAAGGTAGGCCAGAGCAATCAATCAACGAGTCTGACATGGTGGAGTCAGGAATTGAGCCTGAGAGTTGAACCAATTCCCGACGTGTTCTGGTCATCCCCCTCCCCAGAGCTTTGTGCCTGTATTGTAATGTTAGGTCCCGTCATGGCATTCCCAAGAATGTTTAGCCTGCGTTCGGGAGGCTAGAGATTAGAAGATGACTACATCAGCAGTCAGTTTCC
Organism: Amblyopsis rosae; assembly: GCA_025399935.1. Classification (NCBI taxonomy): domain Eukaryota; kingdom Metazoa; phylum Chordata; class Actinopteri; order Percopsiformes; family Amblyopsidae; genus Amblyopsis; species Amblyopsis rosae. The sequence continues at coordinate 2,785,319 of JAODTR010000013.1, forward strand.
TCTCCGCTGTTGTTCTCTGGAGGTCTGAGAGGTGGTGTGTGTGTGTGTGTGGGTGTGTGTGGGGGGGGGGGGGGTCGAGGGGGGCATGGATACAGTTACACCCTTCATCAGACTCTGGTGTTCATAGTTTAGTCACATTTGTGTCCTGCATGCTTTTCGTAAAGAGGTCCCTCGTGACCCAAAGAAAACAATAATGTAGATTGGAACAGAACATGTTGCACATTCTGTGGGACTTGCCCAAGGACACTCAGGCACTGAGTGATTATTAGGTAGCCTACTAAACAGTAGGAAGCGTATTTGTACAATATTCAAGGTGAAGCCTACATTATGAGTTCAGTTGTGATGCTGAACCCAAACTAGCTTTTACGTCTTGCAAATAAATAATAATAAAAATATATTTTTTTTTTATAAATGAATTAATAAAGTGCGCATAAATGAAATGTCAGGACATCTGACGAAGGCAAAATAGGACAGGACGTCTGTGATGCTTTGTCCACCGTGACATGGCTAATTTACGTCCCTGCCCTTCATGATCTTTGTGACCTAATTAGACTGGCTCTAGAAAACACTGTATTCCTCCCAGCAGCTTTTGCTGTCTGTGATGTTGCTGTTGATGATACGTGACATGAAATACACACAATGTAGCCTAACGCTTCCCCAGCACATGTTCAAATGTCTTTCTTTGTTTTGTTAAATGAGCAACGTACAGTACCGTTTACAATGCATGTAATGCGGTGTTTAGCGGCCTTCCCATTCAGCTATATGCGGACAATTGTCTTGTTGTTCCTATAGATTTGTGATCATTCCCAAGTAAGCGCACCTGTCTGTGCTTCCTGGCTATACGATGGCTCCCGTTTGCTCCCTCCATGAAAGATCGGTGTGAGAACATCCTCCATCCGGACAGGAAGCTTTGTTCGGCTCAGTTCACGCCACCCCACCGCCGTTTACTCGTCGACTCGTTTACTCGTCATTTCCTTCAAAAAAAATAAAAAATACACGTAAATATCGTATAGTCTAAAAAAAGAAGCAATGGGCCCTGTCGTGACCCAGGTCAGCCAACGTTGTTGTTTCACTGTTGGTGTGTGTGTGTCAGAGAGAGACAGAGAGAGAGAGAGAGAGAGCGCAAATAAGTGCTTACATTTATATTTAAAAAATAGACTTCTGTTAGTACCCTTTTATCATGAACACATTTTCTTTTACACATTACAATCATTTTAAATAAAATTTAAGGGCCAGCTTTATGTTATACCTTTATTAATAAATCACTGCCTTTCTTTAGTACCATAAGTAAATATAGAGGGCATAGCCTAAATTCAATTTTAACAAACCTTAACCAAACTAGGCCTATAGGCCACCGTGTAATATTTGTGTCATAATATTTGTTAATACTGTATTTATTAAATTCTACAAACAGAAATATATGAATAGCTTTTCCAAAAAATGTTCAGTTGTTTAAAAAGCACAAAATCGGTCCAGCTTTTATTATTATCAGTGTCTTAAACTCAGGAAGCATATGGGGGCTTACGTTATTGGGCTATGAACTTCAAACACATCTCTACTGAAATAGCAAACAGTCCACTTCCAGTTCCCCAAAAGTTCCAGTCAACTTCCAGTTCCCTCTTCAAGCCCTGTCTCCGCTCCCGTCGGCCTTGTCTGTCCAATGAACTGCAGCGAATCAGCTCAGTGAACGTGATATGCATAGAAAAACATAGACCATTTTCTAAAGTTATATAAGAACTAGCTACAGTATGGCATCCTTGGAAGAAGTTATATGCATTCCCAGCTATTGCCACTGGGGGGCAGCTGTGCACAGCTCTCAGTTAATATTTCTCCGGTAAAGAACAGTTTCCAGTTAAAAATAACAAATTTTATTTGGGGGAAACACACCACAAATTAATAAAGCATATAAATACATTACAATAATCAAAATTGCGAAGTCTACTTACGCATCATAAATAGGCTTAGTAGGTACTGGTAGTCTATAATTATAAGTGAAATCACTTGTTAGGTCTATCGTGTTTGAACATCTAGACAAAGGTATAGGCCTACTGTTTTCAAAGGGTTTTAGTTGAGTGACAAATTAGGTAGGTTATGCTAATCTACTGTAGTCTTTAAACTTTCATTAAACTACCCATGTTGGAATGTGTTTAGCGCTATACTCATCGACTGGTTGGCTACACCCCACGAGTGTGAACATGCACTGCCTTGCATGCTATGGTCTGGACGAGGCTGCAAGAGCGTGTAAGTTGACAATGCATTGCTTTGTGGTAGGCTACAGGTCAAATTCCCAAAATGTAGAACAAAGCGATGGAAAAATTGCTTTGTTCCAGCCATTATTCAAAAGAGCAAGTCAGCAATTATGCAATTATATTTTTGGGTTTTGTTTGTGTAATTTATAATTTTTATGATACATTTAGGCGTACTGTACTACTAGTTACTAATTTCTCCTTCAAAAAGTAATAACATTACTTTACTTATTACTATGTATTAAAAGTAGTTAGTTATGTTACACATTACATTACTATATTACTTTCACAATCACTACCTTGCCCCTCCCAATTTTTTTTAATAATATGATCCTCTTTATTGGAACAATAATTAACCCCAGGAGTCAACAATCAGCCAAAGTGAAAGCATTGCAGCCCCTCAAACCAGATGATTGGACTGGTTGGTTCAATTACCCTGCCCTAAGTTTATAGGACCAACAAAATAATAAAGGCACTTCAGGTCTTCATAAAATGTAAGTCTAGGCGAAAAAATCTCATTCTTGTAATGCAGTATTACTTGGACTAGTAATTGTAATGTTATTACTGTTTTGGAAAAAGTAATTAGTTACACTACAAGTTACAAAAAAAAAGTTATATTACAGTAACTTCTTACTGCTCAACACTGCCAAAGAGTACCATTGTACTTAATGGCTGGAAAGCCATTTGAATTTCATTTTGTAAATAAATGATAGCCCGAGATAAACAAACAGCCATAGTAAGCCCAACAGCAATAACTACAGTGATACCTTACAGCATAAACATCCCTGCGGAGATGTCAGATAGACACTGCATTTATCAGTAATTTTATCTCTGACCTCCCTGGCAGGCCGGGACAAAACCTTATATTAATCAACAGTATCATAATAGTTCTAGTGTAATAATGACTGATTTCACGAATGCCCTCTTGTCCAAGTAATGTGTATTTCAGATGATAGTCTAAACCTCCCGCAGAACACAATGGTGTTCAAGCTCATCTCTAACAACCAGTGGAGACACTGGTGCAAACCCTAGGAACACGTCTATAACAGGCCACAGGGACGAGTTAAACAGTGGGGAGAATTCATTGCATCCTTTTGTTGTTGGGTTAATACATTGTCAAGGCCAACTCATTCCTGTGCATGTGTGTGTGTGATACCGAACTAGACAGAATGAGATTTGAATGAAGAATGGTGCTCGCATTCCTGCCTTTCCTGTACACTGCCCGCGCACTATTGCTCTCAGCGCTGGTTGAGGATGTCGGCGTCTTGCAGCGGGAGGCTGGGCGTCCGCCAACCTGCGCCCATCCCCCCCCCCTCCAACCCGGGGACGGTTGCCTCATGCCTGCCGAGTAGCGCCAGCACGTGGATAAATCACTCCTCACCCGGGGACGCTATCTGGGGATGGTGTGTGTGTCTGTGGGGAGGGGGGCATCGTCCAATCAGCTGACTGGCCCTCTGCCTGAGCCATGTACCCCCACCCCCCTATGTACACAAGCATCCAGAGAACGCAGGAGTCTACATTATATTCACATTGCTGCTGGTACATCAGAGTTGATATTACTCTGTGTCACTGTTCTATAAATAAACACTGTGGTGCGCGCACACACACACAGCTCTGCACTTCGCTGCTCATGTGAAGTCTTTTGTTTTCACAAGTACAAATGTACTCACTTGGCTCCTAAGCGCCGTCGGGAGAAATAGCATCATCACCTTGCACTACATGCAACGCGGCTCACGTAGCCTTTGTGCCCCCAACAGCAAATGTCAGCAGCTAAATAAAGCAGCCGGTTTGCTTTGTTTAAAAGGGACACTCCCTTGAAAGCACCCTAAACGTATTATGGCCGGTGACAAGAGGCAGAGGCCGGCTAATTGAATAAGGCCCCTCTGAGTGAATGAGTGGGAGCGCGGAGTGATTTACCGCACAGAAGAGCGCGCTTATCTGTGCCTCTGGGCCCGTGCGGGAAACGCAGAGATGTCAGAGGGCAGATTAAAGGCTTGGCACAGCTGATGCACGCCGTTCAAATGGACGGGTGTGGACCCGTGGGGGGGGGGGTGACCCTTCCAATCCTGTATGGCAGCCGCTCATTCGAAGACTGGGAATTCCACTGGAAGTCACGAAGAGGAAAAACGATGTAACCCGGATGAACGGAAAATAACTCAGATGGAAATCTGAATAGCAATAGTTATTGTGACACAAACTGGCCACGGTGTGTTTTCCAGTTCATTTGACAGAAAATAAGTTGTTCTATGTGGGTTTAAAATGTAAAATGTGTCAGACGGACTTGAGAGAGAGACACAGCTGCTTGGATGAAAACGCCTTGATCAGCTGCAGGGGTATTATGTAGGCTATGGCATCTCAACCAGTTCTCACACCAGGCACCAAACAAGCAGTTGATCGTATTCCAAATGACGCAGCACCGGTAAGACAGAAGACGCACGGATTCCTCTCAGCTTTCCATTTCTTCCCTTCTGAGCAGGAGCCAACGTGAACTGTGAGCGTATTAAACAGAGAGGTGTTTGATGGCCGTACAGACAGACAAATCTAGTAGGACAGCTGCACAGAGGAGGCTCGGCCAAATATAGAAAGGAGACTAGGGCCAAAACATATTACACATTTTTTCCCATTAACAGCATAGGTTTGAATCTAACTTGGCGCCAATTAGTTCCCGTAGGCTATAGGCTATAGGCTACAGGCTATAGGCTATAGGCTATAGGCTATAGGCTATAGGCTATAGGCTACAGGCTATAGGCTATAGGCTATAGGCTATAGGCTATAGGCGTACTGCGTTAAAAATAGAGCGGTTGCGGTTGCACGGCGCACATCAGCAGGAGGAACAGACGTCTCCGGTCTCTGCTACGGCAGCGTGCGATGTCAAGAGTAGACAGTTACGTGAGGGGGAAAATGACTGGAATCTACACCTGCATTGTTAACGTGCCACGGAGGGGCGGTTCACAAGTCTGCCGCTCTTAACCTGTAGCCTACAGAGCTTCAGCACGCGGAGGGAGGCCTCTTACAGGTCTTAACCAGGCATGGGGTCTTGGCCTTTGGCGGTCTCTTATCTGTGTTGCAGATGGACGAATGAGGGCAGGCAGGCCGCATGTCTCTGACCACTTTCTCCATTGTTCACCCCGACTTCCTTTTAGGGATTTTTCACATTTTTGCTCCCGGCGTGGTTGCGGGTCCGTGTTGTGGTCTGGGCGCGTAGGGAGCCCGCTCGGGCATTCCTGAATTCTTCTGCCGCCGCATGTCAGACTCAGCAGAAATTCTTTCCTAGTGGACATAATACAGGCCTATAGCTCTGTGTGTGTCTCATCCGCTTACAATAATATCCATAAACGTCACAGCTTTTGAGCAATCAACCAGAAAATACTGGTCCAATGAGCATACATTCTGAGTCCAGGCTTATGCTAGTATGCTATGGATCTTGTAGAATAGCCTGTCACAGATTCATAGTCCAACATGATGGAATTTTGTTGAATGTTTTCCATAGCAAAACACCCCGGCCAAAATTCAAATCCCTTTTGATTCAAACACTTTACTATAATGGAAGGGAGCCATATATGCAGAAATCTAATCCCTTTGGTCACTAAAATACACTCCGTGCTCAGAGATTCTATTAGCACTTGTACTTTGACAGTTACTAGCTAAAAATAGCGAGTACAGTTAAGAATAAACATGACCATATTGTCCCTGTAATAATAGGCTACTATATGTCCTACTACACCCCCGATGAACTGTGGACCAATACCTGGCAATATTCAGGCCTTATTGCACATGTGAGCAAGCAGCACCCTGGCTGACAGACAATTATAGAAGGAAAATATTATTTTGAGGTGTGAAAGTATTTTTGTCATAGTCATCGTTACACTACGCTAGGGGTGGGCAACCCTGGTCCTGAGGACCTGCTGCCCTACAGGTTTTAGATGTCTCCCTGCTCCAACACACCTGATTCATATGAATGGCTCGTTATCAGGCTATGTATGTAAAAAAAATATTGTATATAGGACCTTTAATGCTCAATGTAAAATATTTATATTGTGTTATATTGTGTTATTAAGTTTTAATAAATTATATTTAACACTATAAGAGAAATTATGAAGCCTATACTTGTTTGGATATAGTTCAGCACTGCATGGTCAAATGAAAACACAGTGGCCCTCTAGAAAACCTTTATGCCTTATTAACTAAGGTAGTTCTCAATGAGATTACAGCCCTTACAATTAGTAACCCACAAACCATCTGCTGCCATTGGTCAAAACTGTATACAAATAGCAAAACAACAAATAACAAAAACATCACTGCCTGTCTTGACAAGTAGCCTACTACTTTGAAAAATACCTGGTTAAAAGGTAAAATAAATCAGTCGTATCACAGCTAACTGATCTAATTACTAATACAATACAGTACAATGTGTTCCCTGTCTCTTAAACTTCACAAAAGGGTGTGCATCTGTCTTTAGGCCTCCGAATACCTCCCGTTTGTGTTTTTTGAAGGCCTGTATACCTCTGAACACATGCAAATATATCCAACTGTCACAAACATTTGTGACACAAACAGGTGTTTCATCATAGAAGTTTAATCAGAATGATGATTCAAAGAATATAAACTACAGTCCAGAAAATGTAACCTTAACCATTTAAGATATGGTATGAATAAAGGCGCTCTTCGCTGGCTTAATGCTCTACAGGTGGTAACTCTTCCTGCAATGTTTTTCTGAAGAGGACGTTCACTCACAGTGGGTTGTAACAGAGATTATCTTTGAACAAAGATTACGCAAATTAACCATGATGGCAGCTCCGTAAATAACCTGTGGCTGTTCAGTTGGACAGACGGCATTCATGATGTAGAGCACAGAATTAAATTTTATTGGATGTTTTCAAAATTATTCTAATTGGGATGTTGACATATAGGTGAGTTATACTGTCTGGTGTGAGTTTTGTATATTTCACTTAATTTTGATTATTAACATTTAGCACTCTCAGATAAATTAAGTTGGACATTTATCCTTTAGCTTTTAGGCATGTATGGATAATTATAATGAAACATTTCCTGTAAAACATTTATTTATTTATGTCATAAATATAACTTAAATATCAATTACAGCAGGATTGTGTTTCTATTTACTTGTACTGTAAATTCACTAAATACTACAACAAGCTAATACATGTAATACAATGTCTAGTTTTCAATTCAATGAATGGAGAATTTAAATATTACATTTAGTAATAGATTAGATCGCGTAAACTATTACTGCTTTTTTATTCTATCAGTAATTATTATATGTAAATGCTACTTTTTCCTTATATGTTTTAAATATTATCCAGCTGTGGTGTTTTATAATAGTGTTGTTGTGCGGCTATATATATATATATATATATATATATATATATATATATATATATCTGAGACAATTAGATAAATATACCAGGCACCTGGCACACATCCCTGTAGGCGGTCATTTAACATAAACAGCATATTATGACCTACATAAGACGTGTTACAAAAACAGTTCAGTCACGGAAGCAGTTTAATATTCTGCAATGTCTTTATTTTATATACTGAAACATCACATCTTGCGTTCTCCTTCAAACACTACCAGGGGCTTATGTAGCCACTATCATGACAACATCAGCCCCTGACCAAAGGCTTAGGTCACGGTAGTGGCTAAAAAAGGCATCTAACGATGCATTTCAGAATAAATCATTGTAGACCTTATATCATATTTGAAGAGCAAAATTAAAGAGAAAACGTTAGTATAGCCTACATACTGTAAGACAACAGTATAGTAAAGCCTGTATGTTAATAAGTCTACCTGCTAAATGTACTCTCTCCTGTTACAACATTCCAGCTGACCAGGCACGATGAACACATCAGGGCCTCGAAGGCTCCCGCCAGACCAGTCCTCAGGAAGCGGAGACACGTTGGGCACCGCCCGGCAGCCCCACGCGGGCCTAATGTACCCCATTCCCTATAAGCGGGTCTCCTTCTACAAGAGCGGGGACCAACAGTTCAATGGGCTGCGCATGGTCATCAACAGTCGCACCTTCAAAAGCTTTGACGCCCTCCTGGACAGCCTCTCTAAGAAGGTCCCGCTGCCGTTCGGCGTGAGGAACATCACCACGCCCCGCGGGCTCCACGCCGTCCACACTGTTGAGGAGCTGGAGGATGGCAAGTCCTACATCTGCTCAGACACACGCAAGATGAAGCCCATAAACCTGGCGCTGGCCCGGAGGAAGCTGCCGCCGTGGTACAGCGCCAGGCCGGGGAGCCCACGCCACCAAGTCGCTCGACAGGCCGGGGCAGGGGCGGTCCGCGCCCCAAAGAGACTGGTTGTTTTCTGCAATGGCGACCCTTCCATACGGCACGTGGTGATCCTTCAGAAGAGAGCAACCACAAACTTTCAGTCCCTCCTGAACCATGTATCAGAGCTGATGCAGTTCCACGTTGTGAGGTTACACACCATTGACGGCAGACGGGTAAGTGTTTCACCGTGACCACGCTTACAGCAGACACGATTTCAGTTGTGTGTGTGTGTGTGGGGGGGAATTCTCATGTAATTGCTTGTAGACCTCCATGTTGGAGCCTACCTGTTGCCTATCAGTTGGTAAATGCAATAAGCAAGGATGAACAGTTTGTAAAAGGAAAGTGATCAGCTTCTTTTACATCATCCTAATACCTTGAAAAGCATTCTGTCAATTATCCATAACAAAGTTATTCTTGCCTGGGGCAAATGCAAGGATATCCTTATAGTCTTCCAGGAGTTGTACCACCAACTATTTAAATTGTGTTTGGGCTTGGGTGACACAAAAAATGAGCGAGGGTTCATATGATGTGACATTGCTCGTTATAGTTCACAGTGACATCTCGACTTGCTTGCTGGTTTCGCACAGGTGGACGGACTGCCAGCCTTGATACTGAGCTCGGGCACCGTGGTGGCAGCAGGCAAGGAGCCCTTCAAGCCGGGAAACTACAACACACTCAAATCACCTGCTCCAACATGGCCGCCCACAAACCAGACAAGCTCACGGAGACCGAAGAAAGCACAAGGTAATTTATGTCTGCCATCAAATCAGATTTTGACCACACTGTTATTACTGTTTATTATACTCGTTAGAACTCGTTTTGGGCCAAAGAATTCCAGTACCCTTTTCAATATGACAGACAGTGCAATGTTTAAGACGGCCTGTAACCTACCAGCTCTGTCTACTGATCCGATAAGGCATCTTAAAGGGCTCAGGCAAAAAATATGACCCATAATACCATACATGACCTACATACACTGTGTGGCAGCAGGCAGGTTGTGCATTGTGTGAAGTGGTTTCTAGCAGGGCTCTCAGTATAATTTGAAATGTTTTCTCTTTTTCATTCCGAAAGGTAAGAAGAAGTATGTTGCAGGTGCGTCCAGGTCAAGACATTTCTCCACATCTTCTGAGAGATACTTTGTAAACCAAATGCAAACATCCATCACAGGAAGTTACGGTGACTTTCCCAGCAATCTAACCGATTCTGTTGAGCTGGAGCGAGGTCACGCACCAGAGTTGCTACCAGAAACAGACACTTGTTGCTGTGGCAATGTAACAGAGGGGAAGAGCAGTTGCCTGCCCACCGATGATGACATTGAGAAGTCCTTCAGGGTGAACCAGGATGGTAGCATGACTGTAGAGATGAGGGTGAGGCTGACACTCAAGGAAGAAGAAACCATCCACTGGACCACCACCCTGACCAGGTCAGGTGTGGCAAAGCAACTCTGCACCATGAGTTTGCCGGCAGATGAGCAACAGCCACAGGTTGAGCAGGAGAAAACCTCCCCTGAATCTGGCTCTCCAGAAGCAAAGGACTCCACCACGTCTAGAGACACCGTCAAAAGGAATAAATCCAAAGATGACGACGACAAAGAAGATGTGCCGTCACTGGAAAATGGAATTGCCAGTGAGGACGGAACTGAGGGGGATAATAGTAAAATACAGATGGCAGATGTGCGCCCGAGAAGAGTCACCCCGGGTCCTGTGGAGTTGTCAGAAGAAAGCGTAAAATCATTCAGAGCAGAGGAGAGTCAGCCAGGCATGGTTAGCTCGTACATTTACAGCGGGCAGATCGACAATGTGCCGTTGACAGAGCAGTACTGCATGGTGAGGCGAAGCAGCAGCAGGCCCGTGCCCAAGCCCAGGCGACTAGGCTCCGTGGAGATCATAAACTATGGAGATCAATCTGAACTGCAAACGTCAGGGACGGCTGAGATCCTACAGATTCAAGACAGCAGGCAGGAAGTTACTGAAACGGTTTTACACATCTCGGAGCAGCAAACCTGCCAGGAGAATTTCCTTGAAAACAGTCACTTTCATGCACAAGTTGTTTCCATGTATGGGGTTCACTACAGTAGACCGGCTACATCAGATTCAGCGGGGTTGTCTCCCAGTGGTGGCTTTGACTGTGAGCTACTGAGACCGTCAGAATCAATAAGCATGTGGCGGGGTGGCAACATGTCAACTTGACTTGACCATACCTTCGCCCCACACAAGACCACTTCAACAAAACAAATGAAAAGATAGTGTGGATTCCCATTAGAAGGCAGTCAAGGGAGCCAATATAATATCCTCAAAGCCCAAAAGGATCAAGAAACAGTTTAATCGGATAATGTCACCCACAAAAAGGCAAAAACAAAGTACCACAGATGCACCTCAGAATTGTAAAAAAGAAAAAACATTTTCCAGTGCTAGGCACCTAAAGAGGATTTATGGTTATAAACCAAAAACAGCCATGGTGTAGTTAATAAGCTTAAGAAGAAACAAACCACTAAATGCAATGAAAATGATACCACCAAGATCTTAGCAGTTCATTGTGATACTTTAAAATGTGCTATTAAGGAAAGAAGTGAGAACATGAATGATGTTTCGTTCCCTAAATTAACACAATCAAATGGAGTATTTGATTGCCACAAAAATGAAGAAAATCTTTGCGCTGACAAACCAAGTGTGTGCTTCTGTCAAATAAACCCAGGCTGCATTGCTATAAATGATTATGTTGGACTCCCAGAGAAGCTAATCCCCAATCTGTCTACCCTAATCAAGGCACTCTAAAAGTGAAACAAGTCAATCAGATTGGAACTGCAGTAGGGAAGTCAAAAGTTTATCCTGACGAGAAAACGAAAGAAATGGAGTCAAGGACTTTGGAGGGTGAAAATGACAAACAATCATTTTCGACTGATCAAAACAATTCAGTGCAAGACAGCTTGGCTGGACAAAAATTTAAAGACAGAATTAGATCCCTTGAGAAAACATTACAACCAGGTCCACGTTACAAAAATGTACAATGGTTCATCAAACCACAAATGGAATGACAGATGAAGCATGTAGCATTAACCCACTTAAAACAAAAGAAAATAAACCAATATCAACAGAAATGACAACCGCAGTCTCTGAAAGGAAAGTCTCCATTCAAGAGACAATGACATCACATTCAGTTGAAAAGCCAGCTGCTCAAAGCACTCTGGAGAATAAGATACCAGGAGAAAAAGATGGTTTGAGCGATACGTATTCAGCTGCTAGTAGTCCTTTATACAGACTCTCATCCTCAAGCAGCTTAATGTCAGAGGATAGACTGTTATCCATTAGTCCTACGTCTGACCATGTCCCGACACCCACTGAACACACAGTGGAACAAACCACCCCAACCCAAGAAAATATGGCTTCCGTTACGGGGGAATTGGCGTTAAATGGAAATCCTCCAGTGAAAAGAGCTCGGCTGGTCAGCAATCTTTCCTTTGAAAGAAAAATGTCTCTCAGGAAGGCTTGTGTAGAAAAAAACACTTCAATAAAAGACGTTTCATTGGAACCTACTATAGCATCTACTAGAATATGTGCAATTGAAAATAAAACCGTGTCTTCTGTGGAGATGCAAACATATGAAAATGTAATTGAAGAAACACCACAGCCTAATAATTCCATAGATTTGGCCTCTATAGCAAGCAGTCATTCACCCTGCATGTCTGCTTCACCAATACGTTTAATAGCTGAAGAAAGAGCTTCATCACAAAGCCTTTCATCAAATGAACATCCCTCATCAATTAAACAGAAATAATTAAAGATCCTCCTGACATCACCACTCAAAGCAACATCTCATCAACTAAACCAGCAATGAAAAATGTCAAATTGACCAATTATATACCTTTGGAAAATAAACTCTCAAGCAGGAAAGCTCCTTCAGAAAGGAAGAAGCAAATAGATAATTCTTTGAAATCCACATCATCATACTATACTCATCAACCATCATCGCCAAATTCCGAAAGGAGAAAAACTGATGCACAGCAGATTAGCACTTCTCCAGAGATGCCTAGCAAAGCCATATTATCTCCATATTCTCAACCATTGGATGAGATGTCACCCAGTATAAAACCCAAGTCAAAAAATCCATCCATCTCTAAAAACCTCTCCCTGGATAATACGCAAGAAGCTATAAGTCAAACACTGAGAAAGCCAGAGACAAAAGAAAGAAAGAGCACCACCCACCACCTCAGTCGAAGGGGCTGAGCAGTTCAGCAGAAGACCTACCAGAATTAGAAAACGGAGATATGCGTATTGCTGTACGTCCCTCCGAAGAGATAGGGAGCAAGCAAAGAAATCTAAAATATTTAGGAGCGAAAGTCAGCGCTAAAGAAAGTAGACCGGATGCTGAAGAGCTGTCCAGCTCTGTGGAATTCAAATGTAGTGAGCTAAAGTGTAATAAAGACCCAGTTTTTATTTCCACAAGTGAGTCTATTGCTGAAAGGCAACCAAGTGTCAGTAATCTAATGGGATTAAATGTCATTAGTGATGAAAGCATATCTGGCCCAGATGTAGCAGAGCAGGCTACTTTAGAGGAAAACCATATGACTGAACGTTTACAACTAAAGTCTCTGAGTTTATCTGGGCCCAAGGACGACCTGGAAAACTTGCATGAGCAGGAAAATTACATTAATGATCAGACAGATCAGAAAGTGTCAAAACAACACATGAAGATACATGGAAGCAAAGAAAACAGTATAAATTTGACTGAAGAACACGGCGTAAATGTTAAGAAGCAATTACATCATGATGATAGCTTGAACTATCAAAGCCAGAATATTAGGCTTAATGATTTGATAGAAAGCCAAGATTCACATACAACAAAAGACCAGCCCAAACCCTACAGCTATGATGTAGATGAAGATAGTGGGAATGATGTCCAAAGCTGTGGAGAAGTTCAAAGCAGAAGAGGAACACAGCAGCTCAACAGAGGCAGGATTAAGTGCAGAGAAGGACGACACAGGGTCGAAAGGAAAGCCGTCCAGAGCTGTGAAAGAGCTGAAGCGTCAGTCTGATGAGGAAACAAGACTGCAGCCTGTGGCAGAAAGAATACGTTCTCTGGAAAGGCAAGCTGCAGGAACACACCATAGGCAAAACTCTGTGGAGACGTCTACAATCAAACAGCTGGGAAAAACGACTCCGGTTACTCCTACCATGTCAGATGACGGGGATGTAACCTCTGAAACACACAAATCACCCTCAGCCCCGTGTACAAGATCAGCGCCACAATCCTCACTGTCTTTCAGCTACGATTCCAGCGGCATTGTAACCAGAGAATCCAAGGCTAACAGGGTGAAGACCATCAGGGAAATGTTCCAGGCCAAAGTGTTGCGGATATTACACATGAACTGAGAGGTTTCCCCACTCCAAGCACCTCGGAACTATTGGATGTCCGGCCAGAAACCTCTGACAGCGGTGGCTATCAAACGCAAGCTTCAAGTGAGCTCTCCGGTGGCGAAGATGATTCATCCTGGAAAGCAATCACCCAAGGATTTGTGAAAAGAACAATCGAAAGGCTTTATGGCAAGAAAGACGTCAGCATTGACGAAGAAGCAGGTCAAAGCACACCTTCTGCCTCAAAACCAAAAAAGCATGCAGAGTCTTCTAGCATTCTCTCATTTCCAAGCAGCCAGGTCCAGAGTTTCCTCTGATGTGTCTTACTTCAGTTCCACTAATACGCTTGACACACTTACTGAGGCCAAGAGATGCGTTGCTTTTAACACACAGGTTGTGCCCACAGACAGCGCCCACGCTGACCAAGGAGGTTGGCTCCACAGGGAGAGCACGCTCATTAGAAAGTCCACGTTAGACCCAACTGGAATAAACAAAACATGTGCCACATCGCTGGAAGACGAGGACAATAAAGAGGTCGTCCCATGGTCCCCGTTGAGCACAAAGGCCGAACTGGAAGAAAAGCCATGGTCGACCATGTGCACATACTTTTCCCTGCATCGTGCAAGCGACTCAGATGCTTGTCAGGATGACCAAAGTATTGGAAGTGGGAATAATAACACACACTGTGAAAGTGTCTCAGAAAGAAAACATGACCCAAAAGAAACAAAAAGACAGGTACCAAACATAAGCACATTGCCTTTTCTCATTCCCACTGGCTTTAAGATCGTGGACAATAAAGTACACCCACTGAGACAGACCTCCCCTGGTGGTGAAGTTGTGGTAGTGCAACCAGGTAAAGGCCATGTTGTTCACAGAATACCTCAGGAGACAGATGTTCTAGATCTAATATATACATTTTGTGGTCAACACTGTCCAATCCTGTGATATCTTTCGACATGGACATTCCCCTAGTCCAACACAATAATAAAACAGGGAATCCTTGTTACAGTGACACATTTTTCACTGTTATTGGTGCCTACATTTCACTGTTGCCAATTTGCCATAGTTAAGACATTATGCATTTTAGACAACTGCTCACAATCTATCACAAGAAGATGTACTATTTCATACTGTAGTGAAGTATTTGTGCTTCATATTGAATGTAACATTCCATATATAATTTTTGTATGAATCTGTACGATAACCATGTCCTCCTGGGCAGCTCCATCTTCTTTAGGTAGTCTGTGTTGATAAACGAGCATACGGGGAATTACTGTAATCTTGCTTTACAAATCTTAAATCCCCTGCTAACGTCAGGCGGCTAGGCCAATCCAGCTAGTAGCCTACATCCCTCCCTCTGGTGTTGAGGCCAAAACAGTGTGATCCTTCTTCCTAGTCCCGCAGCCACTTAACCTTTACCCCTTAGTATTTGGTATTGCATGGTTTACACGTTGTCAGTGTTGTTACCAGGACTGATTCCAAACGGTTTTGAATTTAGGTTGTATTGTGTAAATATAAGAGTGATAGCATCAATACATTAATTTACTGTAACATATGGCAGTTGGGAGAACTTGTTCATTTGGTGACAATAAAAACTGACATGACATCACATTTTGTTTTTGCTCGTTTGTGTATATGGCACAAACAATTATTTATACTTACATTTAAGAGACTCAATTACCAATTTTACTATAAAATAAAATTGTATACTACATTTTTTTTTACCTAACAAGCTGGCTCCTCCTACAAACAGCATCTTGGATACTTTCTCCTACTGTGGGACCACTGAAGACATCTGATGAGGTGTTATTTCCCCAGCTCTCTGCTTGAGGAAACATCCCGTGTTGTTCTAAGCTTGTTGTGCTTCATCAAAGCTTCCCCTATGTTGGCCTGTGTTGACAGGTCAGGGGAGCAAGGCACCAATGCAGGGACACATTACCACCCCCATCTGCAGGACAAACATTTCCTACATATTATATTATATATTATAGGTGCTGCAGATTAAACTGGCAGGGCTCTAAGTAAATTGAATTATTCTGTTAAAATTAGTTATTGTTTAAATAATGGTGCATGTTTGTCCATCACTGCAAAATTTGGTGTTATGCCTTACACAGCCACTAGGTGAAGATACCCATCAATAGAAATGTCTGCAAAGGATTCCTTGTTCTTTTTTAACATTCAGCAGCAATTAAACGTTCAGTAAAAGGCACTTCTGAAACCACTGCCGAAACAGAGCTAAAAACATTTTAAGTGTTTATTATTTAAATAAATATTTACATGACAGTTTTGTATATAAATCAAATGTTTTCTTACACAGGACATTCTAAAAGCAAAGGGTTTATCATGGGAGAAACAAAAGTCAAAAGAAATATGTATTACAATGATAATGTAGACTTAATAGAAACAGAACATTTTGATCACTTGAGTATTCGTATTTTTAAACACTCATTACACGTACACTCACCACCGTTAACACCTGAGCTTTAAGACTGCCCATCTTGTGTGATAAAAGTTATGATGGTATGTGTAATTCTACATAGTTATCCCATTTAAAAATCTTTTATTTATGCATGATACTCAATAATAGGAAGATGATTCTCTGACGAAAATAACTAATTTGCTAAGAAATAAACATTCAGTCAATAAGCACAAAGCTGAGAAAACAAAATGAAAAATGGTTTGAAAAAATATTTCAGGCCACTCGTCAACCATTCAGGCGCAAACAGAATGAAAGACATATCAAGAAACACCACCCACTCACACTGTACAGAATATGGCTCAGCTCTGAAACCTAAACATTTGAAGCAACGTGATCCAAGAAACCTATATTAGAGCACAGGAATAATGCCCAGTCTGCAGTTCAAGCCAACACACATCTCTGCTGAAATAAGTACCTCCAATTAACTCGGCTGATTTGAAATATTGATCCATGACGATCCAGTGGAAAAGGACGATGAAACAGAGGAGTTAACTGATCTATTAGCAGCGTCGTTGAGACTAGACCACATTAAAGAATTAATAACAGAAGTAAAGATATATTAGTGGACCCTGTATGCATCCATGATGTGCATAAAAGACACCAGTATGTAAGAGTGACAAAGACTGTTGACATTATTCTAAATTATCAGTTGAACTGGATGCAGTCTCAACATCCATTATCTTGTGTCTGGGTGAAGTCATTACAAGACCAAATCCTGCTGCCTTTATCCTAATGCTGCGATGTCATGCATGTAAACAAGTTCTTCCAATTACCGGCTTGTCATTTAGAAAATGCTTAAAAAGACAATATTTTTTGTTTCAAAATACTATGATGGGGTTAAAGGGTGAAGTCCAACTGTTTTCAACAACACTGTGTTATTTTCAACCTGAGATTAAAAACCAATGTGTTCTACCTCCAGCGCTTCACGGAAGGTCGCGTAAGGTATACTTCTGAGGACACAATCTGTTCCCTGTGTGGACACGGATGAGCGCTCGGGCCGTTCAAAGTATACTGCATTTCTCCTCTTGTGAACACGGCTCAGCGCCTTGTGAAGGTGTCCGCTTTTTCAAACTTCATAACTATGTCCGTTATATGCACAAACTTGAACAGTATGGGTGTAATTTACAGATTCGGTGGAAAGAAATACTTCCATCAGTTGTGATTAGCACTTAGCAGGACATCCACTGCCGTCTGCAACGGGCTTCAGCCTGTCGCTCAGGTCCGTGTGGGCACAAATGTTGGTGCAGCGCTGACAGTCAGTACAAACTGTGCTTATGACGAGATTTGCATCGTCAGCACCACCCACAGACCGCGTCCACAGAAGTATACCTGGGCCTTTGCAGTCACCGTTGAGGGGCTATGTAAATTGCGTCATGGCGTCAACAGTAAGAATCAGGCGGGCGATCGGGGGTCCATCCTATCAGACAGCGTCGGCTGGGGGCGGGGCCGTGGGGGCCGGGAGGGCCGGGGCGGTGGCCGGGGCGGGGTGCGTCCCGCTGACAAAGTTATAGACCAAAAACTGAGAGGTCCCAAAGTAGTGTGTGGCGAAGAGCTTCCCGTCGGGCGTGGGGTCGGAGAACGCGATCTCGGCTTTGCTCAGGCAAGAACCGTATATGAAGTTGTTCCTGCGCAGAAAATACAAGACCAGCACACAAGTTAGGCACGTTCCATTTGGGAGTTGACTTTATTTCTGTATCTAGTCTACTTTGCTTTTGTTTTGTGGGGTAGGCCAATAAGAAAACCTTTGATATAATTTTCTTCACTTCATGTCAGTCTTGGAATTCTGCAGTATAAAACAAACTGGCCAATGAGCATGCAGGTGGGATATTTTTTATTTTTGTCATTTAGAGAGTTTTTATCCAACACCACCAGAATGAGGAAGCAGGTAGGGGTCTGGCATCTTGATCTAGGATGCCTACAGGTAAACTAACTCTGGGTACCTTAACCAACCCGAGAGCTCTGGACAATCCTGCCCCTTCAAATAAGTGTCTGTGTTCAGAGAATCACCTAATCGTTTTGTTTGATCCAGCTGGCTGCCGATGATTTTATTGAGACCTACTGTCTGACAAACACTTTTACAAGGCAACATCTGTTTGACAGGATTTATTGACAACAATAAGCCATGTAACTGTCTTTTAAAATGAACGTAGGCTTCAGATGAAAAATAGTTATAGATTAGATATTGATGGTCAATGTGTGAATGTCGAGTAACTTGACATATTCCACTGGCACTAAAAGGAAGCAAATTCAGTGCAGCGGATGCATGTAAACAAACCGCGTACCTCCAAAAATTGCCGACTTCCGGATTGATAACACAGAGCAATCGCTAGGCTACGAAATAATTATAATAATATAATAAGACCATTAACAAAAATACAATACTTTGTAAGGGAAATTCAATACTTTTTAAGGCCTTATTTTGAGGATATTAAATTCCAGACATTTTGAATACTTTTAAGATCCTGCGGTTCTGATCTTAGGGGAATCAGTAGGTGGGGAAGTGGTTAGGCCTGGAGAGCGATTGTCTGTGTGAATGTAACTGTGTTGTGTTGCTTTGTATTGTAATTCTGTATGTGTCCAGGACCCTCTTGAAAATGAGGGCTAAACAAGCTAACCGCTATTACATGGATGTATTATGTGGGGCTGAGCTACGTTAGCCCCGTACTGACCTGAGGCACTCGATCATGCGGGAGGCGACGCCTCTGCGACGCATGCCGCTGACAACCCAAATGCGGCTGATGCCACACAGTGCGGGCTCCGGGACGATGGAGCAGCACCACGCCCGCTGCCGCTCGAACATCACCTTCTCCCCCTCCGAGCCCTCGGGCAGGGGCTCCTCGATCACCCGGTAGCCCTGCGGACACACAGTGAGGAAACAACCTCAACAAAGGACGGAAACAACACCCAAGACCTTATAGGCCAGTCTGGCTGCTCGGCAGCCATCTTGGTAAGGTCAAAGTCCTAATAGGTAGCCATCTTGGTGGCTCAAGTGAAAGCACGCAGTGGATATAAAAAGTTAACACACCCCTGTTAAAATGCCAGGTTTTTGTGATGTAAAAGAATGAGACAAAGATAAATCACGTCAGCACTTTTTCCACCTTTAACGTGACATATAATGTGAACAATTCAATTGAAAAACAAACTGAAATCTTCGAGGGGGGAAAATGTAAAAATAAAAACCTTAAGCTAGAACTACACTGCGGGAGTGTGGGAGCGGACTGCTTATCGCCAGCTCGCTGATTGACTCTTTGGTGTAGCCGCTGGACCGACCGCTCCTAAACCAGAACACGACACTGTCAACTTTTTCTAGCGATTACAATTTTGAATAGTCAGCGAGAGGTGAAGGAAATCGCTAGCGTTTCTTTTAGTCTTTCTTGCAGAGTAATATCAATATTAAAAACACAAAAACTTAATAACAGTGAGAACATTTATTTTTAATCAGCAGCCCAACAACCAGTAAACTGTTTACTATTTGCATTTCAACATGATACCTCCAAATCACGGCAAATGGATGGATATGTGCCGTGTTGCTCGCCTGTTTGTGTTTCCTATGACTCCATCGTCTTCTCTAAATTTCATGTTGAATTACCAAAAGGCATAGAAAGGCCATAATGTCATTAATAGGCCCGCAACTTCCTTGTTTCGGTTTTCTGTGCTCTCCGCGACTCCGCGCAGACTCAGAAGGAAAGAGCGTCCTCGCACGAACACGCACAATCGCGACGACAGAAATGGTAAGTAGGCTGTCGCTAGAAGACGCCCAGTCGCTAGCCCACGCCTTGGTGTAGTTCTAGCTTTACAATAACCGGGTAATATCATCTCTGGCATCATATCTCCATTTGGGCTCCAAGCATGAGGTAAGACACAAAGGGCCGGCTCGGGTCTCACCTCCTGGATGTGCTCTGCTATGAGACAACCCACCACCTTCTTGTCGTTGGAGATGAAGAGAAAGGTCTTGGTCTGCGAGGGACACTTGGTTTGCACCTGCTGGAAGCCTAGATCGTTGTCCACCATCTCCCTGATCTCCTCCACCTGAGACACAAGCAGGAGGGGCGGGGTATGGCTGTCACTCAAAGCTCCGTTAAATGTGTGTGTGGGATGATGCACTCATAAATGGGAGGAAATTAAAGGTGTGGTCAGGGATTCTGGAGAAAGATTGTTGATATTTGAACGCATCAAAACAAAAAACACATCTCCCTTCAGTGCCATAGAGAGCTCCCTCAGAAGCTCCCGCCCCCCCACCTCAAGAAACAAACAGGGAGCTGGGGATGATAAAACAGGAAATTTGGGGACACCACAAAAAAATTCTCTAAACCACGGAACAGCTGGCTCGGCGCGCATTAGAAACGCAGGAAAACTGGCACAAACCACTGGCACATTTAGCTAGCCAAAAACACAGAATGTTGTGTTGAAATAATATCAGCAATGAAAAGGAAATTGTACATACCTTCTTGAGAGCATATTTAGGATCGTCTGGTAGCACCAGAATTATTTTGCCATCGGGATATTCTCCCAGAATCCTCTCTTTCTTCCACCCCTGCAGAAAAAGGCATTGGGATTATTTAGGATTCAACTGGTCAGAGTACGTAAACGGTGTGGCGACAACATGTGCAGCTATGATTGGCCACTCTATCCACAGACCCCGCCCACGCACCACATATTTGACAGCGCTGACAAACTGGTTGTGGAACAGCAGGTGCTGCGATTCGTCCTCTGGGTTCGAGGCTGAGTAGAGCATCCCACACACGCCGCAGGCCACCGCACCGTAGTGCTTCTGCCCTGCGTCCTGCCAGAGAGAAGCTAGCCAAGGTTAAAGGTCCTCTATGCAATATTTTAACATGCGATTAAAGGTCTTATATGCAATATTTTAAAGTGCCTCTATATGACATTTTACCAGTCGAACTATTGTACAGACCACCTTTAAACATTAATGTAGCTGCAAACTATTGTCTATGTAAAGATATAGTGAAGTAATGGTGTCCTGAGAAGTGAATGACATCACACTGTGTGTGTGGCCCACAAAGCAATTGTTTTGTTCTGAGATGCTAGTGCACTAGTATGACATCTAGTGGCAGACAGGATCTGTATGTGTGTTTGTGTATATATCCTTTATGCTACCGCTAAACCACTGAATCCATTTCACGACACTTGCCATGTGCTACACTAGAAGCCTGCTAATGGCAATTTAATTTGTAGGGTTCATAATATTTCATAGGAACATTGTACATGAACATCAATATTAAAAACATAATCGCCATGAATAAGTAAACAAGTATGCATTTTAAAGGTCTTACGTGAGTTTCGGTGCCATCTTTTTCTGCTTCTTTTAACTTCTTGACCTCTTTTAGGAGACAGGCATCTGAGAGAGCAGTGCCATTGCCTTCTGGTTGTACTGACCCACTGCGACAAAAACAAACATGAGCTCTAATTTGAGTGGTGAGAAAAAAAACTTGTGTGAAATACATGAATGGTTCTTACCATTCAGACAAGTGTTCTGTTGTTTCGTCTGGCTGTGGTGCGGTTGCCTTGCTCTCTGCAGGGGAAGGTTTAGCATCTAAGAATACACAAAGATTGAGATAATTAGGAAAGACAATTGTTTATTTCACAAAATTTCTTCAGTTTTCCAGGACACCCTTGTCTCAGTAAAGGAATATACTGTATAGTGGTTCATGTAGAGGCAAAAGCTCTTCATAAGCTAAAAATAGAATATTCAAATTGCAAAATTGAAAACGTATTCTGGTCCAGTACTAGCATATTGTTCAAATAAACATTTAAATCTGCCCATCAATTACCCATTTTAGAATAAATACTAGGCTTAGTACTGTGAAGCATTTGATATCAATGCAAAGTCAGCAAATGCTAAGACTAATTGATATTTAAAATAAAAAAACACACACCTGTTAGCTTCTCTTCATTCTGCTGTGTGTCCTCAGAATGTGTCCGGTCCTCTATGGAAGGAAGCATTAATGCTGGCTCTACTTGGGCAGATGCAGTGGCCTTCTGGGATAGAAAATGGAAAATGTATAGCTTTAAATAAGATTATGAATTAATTATATATTATAAAACACAATACAATGCAGGAATATAATGTGGTTTATATTTCAGCGTGAAGATGACATGGACTAACCTCGCATTCGCCGTTTCTCAACAATGCAGACTGTTGGCTTTCAGTAACTGCTGGCATAACATCTGCCTTTGAAGCGTCAAACTTCGTTTCAGCTATGGTCAAAGCAGCAGACCACGACTGGACGGGAGCGCTGAGCTTCTGTGGAGCCGGAGCTGCCACGCTACCCTCAGACTGGGCGGTGCTGGACACTGGCTTTGACTGTTGAGACGTTGACGTAACGGGAAGCTTTATTTGGCTTTTGGCAGCCGGGCTTGACTGAGCCACAGGAGCAACAGTAGTCGTTGGCTGGGGAGTTGTTATTATAGCAGCTTGTGACTGCAGAGATGTTGGTGCAACAACAATAGCCTGACCTGTGGTTACAACAGTGGGCTTCAACTGACTTGTAGATGCAACAGACTGACTTGTACTTGCAACAGTGGGCTTCAACTGACTTGTAGATGCAACAGACTGACTTGTACTTGCAACAGTGGGCTTCGTCTGACTTGTACTTGCAACAGTGGGCTTCGTCTGACTTGTAGTTGCAACAGTGGGCTTCGACTGACTTGTAGTTGCAACAGACTGACTTGTACTTGCAACAGTGGGCTTCAACTGACTTGTACTTGCAACAGACTGACTTGTACTTGCAACAGTGGGCTTCGTCTGACTTGTAGTTGCAACAGTGGGCTTCGACTGACTTGTAGATGCAACAGACTGACTTGTACTTGCAACAGTGGGCTTTGTCTGACTTGTACTTGCAACAGTGGGCTTCGTCTGACTTGTACTTGCAACAGTCTGACTTGTAGTTGCAACAGTGGGCTTCGTCTGACTTGTACTTGCAACAGTCTGACTTGTAGTTGCAACAGTGGGCTTTAACGGAACAGAGGTTTGTCTCGCAGGAATTACCTGTGCTTTAAGTTTATTCAGATTAGCCATCTGTGATGACGCCACAGGTTTAGATTGAGCCAAGGGAGGTTTTGACTGGAGGTTGGTGCCTGCTGGCAAACTAGGCCGTGTCTGAAGCAGAGGCTTCTTCTGAACTACCGGAGGTAGATCATCATCCAGCTCAAAGTCATCAGCAGAGTACTTGGGCCTGGGTCTGTAGGGTTTATACTCCACCGCAGGCTTCTGAGACTTTAACCCATTAGGCATGGGAGGAGGCACAGCTGGAAGTGTCTTCTTGGCTGACGACCTGGTCACTTTACGTGGAGGCCCTGCAGCGGGGGGCACTTTAGGAGCTTCTGCTTTGGGACGTTTTAGGTTATCCTTGCTGGTCTCAGCCTTGGATGTTTCCTTCTTAGAGGGCTCGGCCACAGAGGTCTTATCCTTGGGTGTGTTGGAGGCCCCAGTCTTTGAAGAATCAGGCTTTGTTGGCGCATCTTTTGAAGTCTCAGGCTTTGGGGTCCCATCCTGGGACGCGTCAGGTTTTGGGGTCCCATCCTGGGACGCGTCAGGTTTTGCTGTCCCATCCTGGGAAGCCTGAGGTTTTGGAGTCCCAACCTGGGACGTGTCATCTTTTGGCACCCGATCCTGGCAAGCCTGAGGTTTTGGGGTTACAGAACTGGGTGCCACTTCTGTGGCGAGTACTGATTTGGGTGTTGTAGTGTTGACAGTTGTGTCAGGGACTGTACCAGGGCTTGGAGCATCTGCTTTCGATGGAGTGGGTAGGGGTGAAGGTGTGGCTACAGGAAGAATTGAAAATGTAGACAAAAAAGGAAAGTTAATATCCATGTCTGAGAACATTTGATTGGCTTGGTCCGACTTGAGCTTCTTCAACTGCGTCCATGACATCTTCTCTCTTTGAAGTTCAACCTGCCTCATCCGCTGAAATCTAGTCAGCTTCTTTTTCTCATGGATCTTCAGGGGGACTGTGATCTGGCTGGTAAAGAACCGTCTCTTTGGATGTTCTGGGGCAGGTTTGACCTCAGCTTTCGCAGGCTGAGCGGTGGAAGGCTCACCAACAGGGGGCACAGACGGTGCACACACTTCAGGTCCGGCAGGTGTCGGGATGCCAGCAGTGTCTAGTTCCTGTTTGATGATAAGTGAGCTGGCTTTCTTACTGGCCTCACTCTTAGCTGCAGCAGCTTTCTCCTCCTCTATCCTCTTCAGCAACATGCTGTCTGTGGCGATGTCTTCAGCAATCTCCTCACACAGGGCCCGGATGTTCAGTTGCTGCCTGTTGGATGCCCTCCTTGACGCAGCTTTCTGCTCAGCCAGAGCTGCCAGACGGGCTTTGGTTCTGGCCTGCATGTTCATTTCTTGTTTCTTAGGTTTTTCTGCTACCTTCTTGCTGTCTTCAGGCTTCACGTGAGGCATTTTGCCTTGCTCTAAGCTGGCCTCACCCTTCTGAGGATCAGCTGTAGCTTTTACCTCATTATCAATTTCTTCAGGCTTTTCAACAGGTGCTGGTTCTGTTGCGTGATAAGGTTTTTCTACTACCTCTATATCACTATCCTGCTCATCCTCACCTTTAACAACAATCTCATGACAAATTTCCAGGCTCTCAAAAACCTGTACTTCTTGCTCATCCAAGCTGAGCTCCATGTTCTCTGTAGCCACAACACCATCTTCCATTACGGTTTCAGAAAGTTCTTGGTCGCAGGCATCGCTTATCAGCTCAATGTCTGTGGTACAAGGGTCCTTTACATCAGTTGATTGTTGCTCACACTGAACCAACTTTTGAGTGACCTCAAAGGCTTCCTGCACAGGTAGAGATAATTCTGCATTGGGCTCCAGACTTTCACAGATTTGCTCACTTGAATAAGTCACCGTGGCCTGTGCCTCCTCAGTCAACATTTGGCCTTGTAAATCTACCTGGGTACCAATCATATCTAAAACAGTCTCATCTGCCATTGTACTGTCTGGATTAATATGTTCTGAAATGGTCAATCCTGATTCTGCTACTGCCTGTGTTAAAATATCAATGTGAGCATCACTCTCTGAGTTACTGACAAGTTCTAAAACAACTTCTTGTGCTGAATTGTCAGCTTGGTCTTCTCCAGTGGTCGGTGTTGTTTTAAGGGTGGCGCTTGAGACACCCAGAAGGTCTTTGTCTTGCTGAACCTGTTCAGAACACGCTAGAGCATCTGTGGACTCTGGGAATCCAATCCTATAATTTTCTTTGAAATTCTCTGAGACTGTGCTTTCTGGAACAAAGTCATGGCTGACAACTGTCAGTAGTTCCACTCCAATGTTGGTATTACTCTGTTCTAATTGTTCAGAGGCAGACTGATCTGCTGAAATCATAGTTTGCATTTCCATTTCTCCTTGGATGTCTGGGACAAAAACAAGTCTCTCCTCACAAACCTTTTCTTGTAGTGCATTTTTAACTGTGCTGATGTCACTTGAAGACGTGGCTGATGGATCTTCTTGGACTGAGTGAGTTATTGTACTCTCACTGTCCATTACAGAATCACAGTCAGGGTTCTGTTGAAATGCTTCATTATACTCTGGATCTGCATTACTGTCTGGGTCACAATAAAAGCTCTTCTCACCAACATCTTGTGGTTTATTTACCACTGTGATGACATCAATTAAAGAGGTGGCAGGTAAATTGTCTTGGACAATCTGAGTTATTGCTAAAGAAACACTGTCAGAGCTCTGTGCCATGACTACAGGAACCTCTGGACCTGCATTACTATCTGGGGTACAAACAAAACTCTTCTCACCAACCTGCTCCTGCTGTGTATTTACTACTGTGGTGATGTCATCTGAGGAGGTGGCTGGTGAACCTTCTTGGACAACCTGAGTTACTTTACTCTCTGTTACCGCTAAAGTAACAATGTCAGGCATCTGTGCCATGGCTACATGAACTTTTGGACCTGCATTACTATCTGGGGTACAAACAAGGCTCTTCGTATCATCCTCCTCTTGAGGCATATTTACTACTGTGCAGATGTCATTTGAAGAGGTGGTTGGTGAATCATCTTGGACTATGTGGCTTACTGTACTCTCAATGTCCATTATAGAATCATTGTCAGGGTTATATTGTATGTCTTGATTAACTTCTGGACCTGCATTACTGTCTGGATGACAATAAAGGC
>JAODTR010000013.1:2811940-2822137 GCA_025399935.1 Amblyopsis rosae
GGACATCTGGGCCTGAATTACTGTCTTGGTGACAATCAATGCTCCTCTCATCAAAATACTCTTGTGGAGTATTTATTATTGTGGTGATGTTATCTGAGGAGGTGGCCGGTGAATTTTCTTGGACAACCTGAGTTACTTTCCTCTCAGCTACTGCTAAAGAAACAACTGCTACATTCACTTCTGGATCTGTATTAACATCTGGGGGACAAAGAAGACTCTTCTCACCAATGTCCTCTTGTGGTATATTTACCACTGTGCAGATGTCATCTGAAGATGTGGCTGGTGAATATTCTTGGACTGAGTGGGTTACTGTACTCTCACTGTCCATTACAGAATCAATGTCTGAGTTATGCTGAAATGCTTCATGAACCTCTGGACCTGCACTACTGTCTGGGTCACAAACAAGGCTCTTCTCACCAACCTCTTGTAGTTTATTTACCACTGTGATGATGTCAATTAAAGAGGTGGCTGATGGATCTTCTTGGAATGTGTGGCTTACTGTACTCTCACTGTCCATTACAGAATCATTGTCAGGGTTATATTGTATGTCTTGATTAACTTCTGGACCTGCATTACTGTCTGGATGACAATAAAGGCTCTTCTCATCAACCTCTTGCAGTGTATTTACCACCATTACAGAATCACTGTCAGGGTCATGTTGCATTGCTTCATGAACCTCTGGATGACAATAAAGGCTCTTCTCATCAACCTCCTCTTGTGGTGTATTTACTACTGTGCAGATGTCATTTGAAGAGGTGGTTGGTGAATCATCTTGGACTGTGTGGCTTACTGTACTCTCACTGTCCATTACAGAATCATTGTCAGGGTTATATTGTATGTCTTGATGAACCTCTGGACCTGCATTACTGTCTGGGTCACAAACAAAACTCTTCTCACCAACCTCCTCTTGCGGTGTATTTATTACTGTGGTGATGTTATTTGAAGAGGTGGCTGGTGAATCTTCTTGGACAACCTGAGTTACTTTACTCTCAGTTACCGCTAAAGAAACAATTGCAGGGTTCTGTGCCAAGGCTACATGAACTTCTGGACCTGCATTACTGTCTGGGTCACAATCAAAGCTCTTCTCATCAACCTCTTGCGGTGTATTTACCACTGTGGTGATGTCACTTGAAGAGGTGGCTGATGGGACTTCTTGGACTGAGTGTGTAACTGTACTATCAATGTCCATTACAGAATCACTGTCAGGGTCATGTTGCATTGCTTCATGAACCTCTGGATGACAATAAAGGCTCTTCTCATCAACCTCCTCTTGTGGTGTATTTATCATTGTGGTGACATCATTTGAAGATGTGGCTGGTGAATTGTCTTGGACAACATGAGGTACTGCACTCTTAGTTACCGCTAAAGAAACACGGTCAGAGCTCTGTCCCACAGCTACTTGGACATCTGGGCCTGAATTACTGTCTTGGTGACAATCAATGCTCCTCTCATCAAAATACTCTTGTGGAGTATTTATTCTTGTGGTGATGTTATCTGAGGAGGTGGCTGGTGAATTTTCTTGGACAACCTGAGTTACTTTACTCTCCGTTACCGCTAAAGTAACAATGTCAGGCATCTGTGCCACGGCTACATGGACGTCTGGACCTGCATTAACATCTGGGTCACAAACAAGGCTCTTCTCAACATCCTCCTCTTGAGGTGCATTTACTACTGTGCAGATGTCATTAGAAGAGGTGGCTGGTGAATCATCTTGGACTGTGTGGCTTACTGTACTCTCAATGTCCATTATAGAATCATTGTCAGGGTTATATTGTATGTCTTGATTAACTTCTGGACCTGCATTACTGTCTGGGTCACAATCAAAGCTCTTCTCATCAACCTCTTGCGGTGTATTTACCACCATTACAGAATCCCTGTCAGGGTTCTGTTGAATGGCTTCATTAAGCTCTGGATATGTATTAATATCTGGGGTAAAGGAAAGGCTACTGTCTTGAACTTCTTTTTGTTGTATATTTACTAGTGTGTGTGTGTCATTTGTAGAGCTGTCTGGGGAATCCCTTTGGACAACCAGAGATGCTTCACTCTCAATGTCCATGTACACACTGTGTTCTGCTGCCACATGGAGTACTGCGTTGCTCTCTAGGGCAGAATCGAGCCTATTCCGATTATCCTCCTGTGATTTATTTACAATTATGTCAAGGACATTTGTATGGATTGCTGGTGAATGTTTCACTCCTTGGGTTTCACAGTATTCAATGTCAAGTATAGAAATACTTCCATGGTTTGGTTCTGATGATAAAAGTTCAGAAATATCTACATTGCTCTCTGGACTGCTAATGGCCTCATACACTACCTGTGTTGTATACAGGTCACCTGCAGGCTGTTGAACTGTCTCAATCTGTTCTGTAAATGGCTCTGGTGTAACCAAAGCTGCAGGTTGGCCATCTACATCATCAAAAGCTATTATTTCAATACTTCTACTTCCATGAGAGGTAGCAGCTTTTTCGAGCGCTTCTATAGTGAACAGAGTGCCATCTTCTTTAACCTCATAAGGTACCTGGCCCACTATTTCCCTTCCAGGCAGTGACTGTGCAGTCTCCTCAATTAATACAGATATTTCAGCCACATTCTTTTGACGGTTTGGGATACTGCCTGACGTAACCTCTGCCACAACTCTGACTTCATTTTCAGAATCAGAAATTGAAACATAATCTTTAGATAATAAAAATGATTTCTCACCAAGTTCCTGCTCACACCGGCTTTGTATTTGTTCTGCAGGAAGTGTGACAGACATGTTCTCTGATGATTTTGTATCTATTTCTAGTTGCTGCACTGGAGCAATGACACATTCAGGCATCAATATGTAATTTTCATCATCTTGGGATTGTGTGCCCACGTTGTCTTCAACGTCAGATATGTCACTAGTTTGTTCATCAACTTCTTTCATTTCCTGTTTGTGAATTTGCTTTGGGTAAAACATCTCCTTCATAGTGGTCTCCTCTGATGTCGCTGTGGTCTGCATGGATATTTCTCCTTTCGTCTCTGGGAAAGTTATACATTTAAAAAGTATTTTACTTACATTTTTCTCACTGTCAGAGTTTGCCGTTAATACGTAGTTGTGAACATTGATAGGTTCCGGTGTAGTGTGTTCATTACCTTCTAAGTTGCCAAGCTTCTGGATTTCCTCTGTGGACACTGGGTCAGCCACCTCTTCTGCTGCAGCAGCCTGCATATCCATGTCTAACTGCATCTCTGGGACAGTACCACACTTAGAGATCACGGTGTTGTCATTTCCTTTGTGCGCAGGTTTTGTGAGCAAGTCTTTAACTTCAATAAATATTCCTTTGGCAGGTACTATTTCTTGGAGGTTCTGGTTTAACATGTCCTCAGATGCCATCTCTATTTGCACTTCTCTCTCAGTCTGTGGGCCAGATATCACCTTTTCATCGCATCCAAAAATTGAAAGGAGCCGTTTGTTAGCAGCTTCTATGTTTATGTCTTTGGTTTGCTCACTAACTTCTTGGATTTGCTGTTTATTTATTTCCTCTATGTCAGACCTCTGCTTTATTGAAGTCTCCTCTGATGTTACTGTGGTCTGCATGGACATGTCTCCTTGCATCTCTGGGAGAGTGACACACTTAGAGATCACTGTGTGTGTGAGCAGGAGGTCTTTTTTAACTTCAGCAGATACTCCGGTCGCAGGTACATTTACTTCCTGGCCTTTCTGGTTTAACGTGTCCTCAGATGCCATCGCCATTTGCACACACTCAGTTTGTGGGACAGCTACGCATTCACATATACCCTCCTCTTCGCTTCCAGAATGTGTAAGGAGCAGGCTGTTAGCAGCCTGCAGGCTTATGTCTGTGCTGTTATCAATAGCTTTCTGCATAATCTGGTGTCGAGTGTCCTCTTGAGGCACCTCCCCATAAGTCTCCTCTGCTCTTGTTTTCATTTCCATATTCTTGTCAATCTGACCCACTGGAACAGCAGCACACTCAGAGATCAATTTGTCTTCACTTTCCTTAATTTCAGCAACCAACTGATGCTTTGGAAATTCAACATTTGCGGCCAGACTGTGGTCAGCAGCTTCTTGGATATTCGGCTCATTCAAATTTTCATTCGGTACTGTGGCAGGAATATCCTCGGGCTTTATCTTTGTGTCCATATGTTCGAGATTATCCACTTTAGCAGTGACATCAGAGATCCACTCATAATCAGTCTCCTTTATTTGAGAGCCCGTATTCACCTCCTGTTTTTCTAAACGCTTTTCACAGGGAGCGGGGACTGAAGCCTCTGATGGTTTACTCAGTGTGTCCGCGCCTATCTGTTCCTCTGGGATGATATTACATTTAGATGACATCGTTCTGTCACTATCCTCACAAGCTGGTCTCATTATTTCAGAGCTACTGCTGGATATGGTTTCATGCAACACCTCCTCACCGGCTTGGCACAGAGTCTCCTCAACAGAAACCTCTGCTGACAGAAGAACAGACTTAGCGGCGTCTAATTTGTCTTCATTTATTTCCCTAACCTCAATCCTATTTTCAAACTCACTTACTATTGCGTTCTTTTCAGCAAAAGAGTGGTCAATGGTTAATGCATCCGAAACCTGCTGGTTCACTTCTGCCCCCAAGACTAGCTCAGAGTCTGCTGCCTCCTCTACAGTGACATGTGTTTTAACATGCTCATCTGTTTGAATCTCTGCGTGGCCTACAGACTCTGCTGACCTAAGACTGACACCACTCAGTTCTCCTGACTCGTTACTTGCTAGCATCTGTTCTGGGGTGCGGTCTGCTTTATTCATCGGCGCACGATGTCTTGTGCCGAAATCTCCTTGGCCTTCTAAGACTTCCACATACTCAGCAACTTCCTGCCCTGACTGCTCAACCACCTCACTTTCTGATTTTGTTTCTGACTTAAAGTCATCAGCGACAGAATCTGGGCTCGAAATTGC
Source organism: Amblyopsis rosae (assembly GCA_025399935.1). NCBI lineage: Eukaryota > Metazoa > Chordata > Actinopteri > Percopsiformes > Amblyopsidae > Amblyopsis > Amblyopsis rosae. The sequence continues at coordinate 2,816,856 of JAODTR010000013.1, forward strand.
TTCAATTTCTATGCTTTGCAGTGTGTCATGGTGTGCTACATTGTCTGGTTTACCAGCCAAGCCTTTGACTTCCTCTTTTTCATGGGTTTCACCCGTGCAAGCTGGAGTCACGTCAACAGAGACAACGTCTGACCATTCTACAAGCGATGACGGCGTTTCATTATTTACCGCGACAGTAATCTCCGGCACTGTGATAAACACGCGTCTTCCTTCAATGTCCACATTCTCGTCATCATATCTGGTGGCAGGATCCTCATTTCCAAGGATAGAGGCAAATGTTTTCTCACTCTCAGATTCACCCACGGACTGAGTTAACTCAGTGTTCGTCGTTTCACACTCTACTCGCTCTCCAGATCTCACAAGTCCCATTACAGAATGTGAAACTTCCTCTGACAATGGCAGCGTTGCATTTCCGTCAAAGTTTTCTTTACTGTCAATTAAATCCTTATAAGTCTTTATATTTGCAAGTGAGAATTGTCCATAATCGTGTTCAATCTGGATTGTATCCGCTGACAAAGGCGATGATGACTCTTGCCGGGTGTCTTGTGACTGAGGCAATGGCTCAGTAGTCTGGCGCTTGGCTTTCAAAGGATTTGAATACTGTCTGATACATTGGGATTTATCATCGTCATCCCTCCTTTCAAGCAGGTCGGTTTTACCGCCAACACTGCTCGAGCCATCGCCAGACTCCCAGGAAGTCGTCCTTGAGAGGCTGGCTGGTGTCTTCAGCGAATCGTTGCAGATAGCTTCCCCGCAGGAGGCACTTGTGACTGTTGAAAGCTTGGCTTTCTTGAAAGGGGGTGCAGACGTGATTTTGCTGAAGTCACTCTCAGGAGAGTTTGGTTTACAGTTATGAGGATTAGGTATAGCCAGCTCACTTTGCTCATTCACTGGAGTTTTTATCCTGGTTCGCGGGGAAACTGTCCTTTCTTGCAGATCTGCCTCCTCGTGGGAAATATTCTCTGTAGCTGGTGTGGTTGTGGGCGGTGTAGGCTCTTCATCCAGCTTCCTCATCTTTGCATGAGGATCTGGAGAAGCAGAGCCTCTCTTGGGGGCTGGCATTCTGTGGAAATATTTAAGATGTAAAAAATATAATTTTAAATGTGCACAAAAAAAAAACTACTAATAAATATAATAATATTGGTTATGTCACAGGTCATTACAATTAATTATTGCATTATCTTGAATGTAACAAATGTAAGAGGCTTATTTAAGTGCGAGGTCAAGTTCCTGTATGTTTGACACACATGCTATTACAAATATATGGTCTGCATGCAGATGTAAACACTACATCCATGAAAGTAAGTCTTGCAGTTAGTGTCGCACGTTTTATCGTTTACACTAGTTACGCCATAATATTTGTTACAGGTCGGCAACCAGGTTTATTAACATCGTGTGTAAACACGGGTAACCCGTAGTTCTTCAATGCTAGTTTGCTGTGAATAATGCTTTATGCTTATTTACACACAATCTGGAAATGTTAAGTAGCGATCACTCAGTCGCTAACGTCAGGCCAGCAACAATTATAAAGATGGCTTTGCACATACTAGCCAGAAAGCTTTAGTGTGCTAGCTGTGTAGCTACCGTGCTAGCGCATAAGTCATAAACAGTGGGGAGAGCTAACGCTAGCCTCCTGACCAACTCGCAACAAATAGGCGAGATGGAATTCGCCATTCAAGTCCCTGAAAACTGTAGCTAGCTACCAGCAAGTGGTTTTGAAGTGGCCAATGTGATGCAATTGTCAGTATAATAATAACGTAACGGCGTTAAGAAATTAAACTCACTTTGATGTTTTCTTTTTCAACAACAGCTGTTTTTTTTTCTTCTGTGAAACAAATTGACTGTACTTCCGGAGGGATAGAGCGGACGTGACGTCAAGCAGGGATATGTCAAAATGAAACAAATGTTTTATTTGACACCATTTCTGTCTTTAACACACCGTTTTAGAAAGATTAAATAGTTACTTTTAAATTACACTAAATATGATATCTATAATGTATATATTTGTATATGTTTAATCTCCTTATTCACATTCAGATTAGAATGTAGTTTATTTTATAGGATAACATAGGATAGTTTATATTTACATGTATGGCATAGTCCAACATTCAGAAACAGACTAAGATGTTTTATGATAGATATATATATATATATATATATATTAAAATATGTTTTCCTTTTCCATCATAATTAAAATTACATCAATGTGATTGTTATAAGACCATGTTCAGAAAAAACAGACTTTGACTTTATTATTATTATTTATTTCATATCCTGTAGACATTTTCTTGTTTATTGTGAAATAACCGACAAGCAGCAAAAACACACACCCATAAATAAACAGGAAATCCAGTAGCAATATCTCTGCAAAGTTCAGCAAATGACCCATGATATTAACAGTTAAAAGGTAAGGAGAAATTATATATAAGTAGCAATAACTATTCAGGTTGAGTGCAATGTACTAATTATTTTATTTCCAGCACTGCTGGTCCTCTTCTTTTTGGCACTGCAGATGTTACAAAACTGTACCCCTGGAATCTGTTAAGAGAAAAAAAAATTATTTATTGTTTGTTTGTTGTTACAGAATTCTACCAATGCGTCTGGTTGGCGAACGCCCGGAAGTGACGTGCAAATGCTTATGTGACGGAGATCGTCCGTCCCCCTCTGGGAATTTAACTCCGATCTCCCTCGCAGAGAGCGGCCGCTCTACAAGGCAGGCCAAAAACCCCGTGGGCCCTAGCCTGCGTCGCCAGAGCGTCCTATGAGGCGTCGGAGAGCGAGGATTAACTTCACTGCGCAGCCACCTGCTGGCCACTTAGTTTTCACCGAGTTGTCTTACTAACATTTTGTGACATCGCCTGGGAGCTCTTCATGATACAAATATATACTAAATAGTCTTATTCAGCATAATAAACAAAAAATTATAAATTTGCAAAACCCATGTGAATAATCTACATGTGAAACAGTTTCACCACTGTTTAACATTTGGTTGCTAGGCCACAGCCGTTTGTTGTCACCGAGTGCTCAAGCCACTGCCGGATATGACGTCACGCCGACCAGACGAATAACGACAATAACTTACTGTTCCTGAAGACGGTAAACACTCTTTGTGAAACATGTGTCGGCAGTGAAACACCACTACATTAAAGGGCTTGGCCATGTCTGAAAGACAAAGGGACTTATTTTAAATGTTTTATATCTGTGTGAATCAGCCTACCGTATACAGCAAGAGAAAGTGATAATACCCACCTGAAGGTAAAATCGTAGCATGGCATGATTCACATATGTTGTCCTCTGAAAACAAAAATACAGTCCATTTCATGTATGGTTTAATTAAAATAAATCAGTTTCATTAAGCAAAGGAGATAAATACCCTACCATCCATCCGGACTCCTCTCCTTTGAGTTCTGTGCATCTTCTGGAGTAGAGAGAGCGAATCAGCCACTAAGATCTTCTTGCAGCCTTCTCTCAGAAGAATCTAACAAATATACATAACATCAACTTTATTGTCATTCATTTCCATACACTGTCACTCACATACATATACATATATGCACATAAGATAAGTTCTACAGATGATATAAAATATACAATATTCCAACCTGTAGATTGTAGTCCTGGAGGATTTTAACAAGAGAATCTCTGAGGTTTGGGATCTCCATGCCCTCCTTAATGCGGTGAATGAGCAGAATAGGATCCACATGTGTGCCAATATTATTAAGGAGGCCAGTAATGAATGCTAGAAACCCAAGAGACAGACAGACAGACAGATAGAGACAGACAGAATGATAAAGAGCGAAAAATCATGTAGAAAAACCCCCGATACTAAGCATAGCTACCCAGCAACTATTGGACCACCTGTCGCCTGTCCTACCCACTGAGCCACTGTCCTACATATCAAGAATGAAGTATTCAGTTTATTTAGTGGAAGATGCGTCAGTTGGCTGTGTGGCTAAATTGTGTTCGATGTAGACAGATACATAATGTGTGGCTGAGGAAGACAACAACACAATGGAGATTTAAGAGGAAACATTAGTGGCTAAAAAATTATTCCTCCTTCAATAGCTTGGAATTACTGTTGTTGCACTAGTCCAATGTGACTCAGTTGAAATATACCCATATTGTGTAAGATTAACCAAATTGTTTTGATACAGAATGTCAGGGTTTTTCAATTACATATTCAGGTGGACCTAACAACTGAAACTGTAGGTGGGCCACATATTTTCAGCAATTATTTACGTGAGGGTCTACGAGAGCGAGACATCGAGGGCATCCACCCTGCAGCTTGGTTAATGTCCTAAGTGTCAAGTCAATGGCAAAGGTTTTCTATAGAATTAGAGGATGCCGCTAATTTCAAGTCTGCACAACAAAATAACAGCCACGCCCACATTCATCCAGTTTGCAATGCGTTCTACAACTGAATTTACATTTGTTAGGCAATGTAAAGACAAAAACGTTGGGTAGACTATTGACACCATATTCCAGGTATTCCTACCGGTATGGGGTCAAATGTGACTAGTACCACACCCAACCATTATCCTCACTAACAGGAGCTATGTGCACACATGTCACTTAGACTATTTTCATCACATTGACTATTAGGTCTGGACTACTACATTATATTTACACAGGATATGATATGTCATGATGTCTTGGCTTTAATATGTTTATGCTTGATTTGTATAGTGGATATACAGTATATTAAACTAATGTATAGTGGTCAAGGGCGCAATCCCCTCATGAGCCACATGAGGGCAGTTGGTGAGCCTCATTTGGCCCACGGGCCGCCAATTGAATAAGCCTGCAGTATGTTATGAATCTGTTTGAAGCATTTTCCCATAATGTTTTACTTATTAATATCAGTTTTCATGATCAATACTGCAATATGGTGCAACCCGACAACATACGTGGCTTGTCGATGGAGTAAGAGATGAGATCTTCCCACAGTTCGGCATCGTCTTGTTCTTTGGCGAACTCTATGGCCTTGTCCACTTTGCACAGCTCCTCCATGATCATCTGTAGCGCTCGCCTGCAGTTCCCCATCCGGCCTGAGAGGGAGACATTAGTATTCTATTAGCGCTCGCCTGCAGTTCCCTATCCGGCCTGGGAGGGAGACATTCTTATTCTATTGTACAGATTGTATTTGTTAGATTTTTAAATTAAATACAAACATTTGCATAAAGCTAGCATATCTCGTCGTAAAAATATCCATCCATCCATCCATCTTCATCCGCTTATCCAGAGTCGGGTAGCGGGGGCAGCAGCTCCAGCAGGGGACCCCA
>JAODTR010000013.1:2822237-2842580 GCA_025399935.1 Amblyopsis rosae
CATCCTTGCTGTACACAGCTTGGATGGTTCCCCGCTTCCCCCTCCTAAGGTGGCGGACGGTTTTCCAGAAACACTTTTGTGCCGACCGAAAGTCTTTCTCCATGGCTTCTCCGAAGCTCTCCCACACATAAAAATATAACACGTAATAATAACATATTATTATAAATATTAATTGAACAGGTAAATATATGCAATTAATTAATCGCAATGAATTACGCAAAACATAAATGAATTAATCGCTGACAGCCTTTTAACCTTTATTCCACTCACATCCCCTTCCCTGCTCCACTCACAATACAAGTTATGAAACATATTTCACAACTTGCATTTATATAATATTTCTATAACTGTATGTTCTCGTCTTAGTAAACTGTTTTTATATTTTGTGTGCATTTAGATTTGCAATGTCCTTGAGTCTCTTTAATATGTTTCTTATTGTTATTTAGCACTTACTGAGCAAGAAGACCGTCTCCTCCACAAAGTTCCTCTGCTGACAAATCTCTAGAGCCTGAATGAGGTGAGACACACAGACAGTCAGACAGGCAGAGTGACAGACAGCGGGTGAGACAGCCTGTGTACAGAACGTTAACGACACACTAAACCTTCTCCAGGGGGCAGTGGGTGCTGTCTCGCAGGAAGGGCAGAAGATTAGGACGGTCAAACTCGGCGTAGAGGCCAATCTGTCTCTCGTGGTACTTCTGGCCTCTGTGGTGGTCCCGCTTGAAGAGTTTATGGAGGTACTGCAAGGCAGACATTCAGTCAAGGTATGGCAGAGTCTCAGTACATCACATAATAATAATAATATTATTATAACATTTAACTTCAGGACACCTTTCTAAACACTCAAGGACATCTTACATTATACACAGGCAAACATAGAGATATATAATACAGTTGTATATGATTTCATTGATTTGATTTATTGGGATCCCCATTAGCTGACGCAAAAAGAAAGCAGCTACTCTTCCTGGGGACCGCACAAAACACATAACAAAAGAAGCAATACAATACAGTTCACCATGACAGCAACACACCTCATGGAGCAGTTCTGGCCTTTCTGCTAGTTCCTCCACCACTTTGTCTGTCTGAAGGAAGGAGAACACAAGCAGGGTCAGGAGTCACTTCCATGAGGTTCTCAATAAAAACAAAAGGGCGAATGTTTACACGCACCGGTATCTTGTCCTCATTATCCAGGAGCATTTCCACAGCTTTCTGTAAGCAGACAGACACAACACAACCTCAAATTAACTACCGCTAACTCATGGAGACACAACCAGTGTAATGTCATTACTGATGGTGTTATTAATAAATAACATGGTTTAAAGAAGTAACCAGATTTAATTAATACAAACACGGGCTAAGAAATGTTTTACGGCCATGTTCGTTTGGCCTAATTACCTCTTTATCAAAGTCCATGAGGAGAACAATCTTGTCTTCTACGGATGAGAACAGGTTGTGTTTGTGTATCAGCTGATAAACATCTTTATGCCTCAGCCGCAGATATATCTCCAGGGCTCGGTCGTACCGCTGGTCGTAGGTGTACCTGTGCACATGAACCACAAATAGCACGCCGCTCCTGTAATCTAGGGAGCGGACTACAACAATTTAGCTCAGTGCCACTGAGAGTTAAAGGTTTATTTTTTTGTAAAGTTTGAGAACCTCCGAGTCAGTTGTTCTCAAACCTTCTTGGCTTCAGTTCCCTCTTTCAATTATTTTCCCCAAGCACCTCTTTACTAGCCTCACAAGACCATCCTGATCTTGCGAGCTTAAGTTTAATTTCACTGTGAGAATCAGTCTGGAAAGCCTAGGAATCATTTTGAATGTGTCCGAGTAGCAACTGAATTTACCAATCAGCGTCGTGTCGATAGCTATACGGGCGTGGTTCAGGTGTGCCGACATCGAATACGACCAGATGGTTCATCCAATCAACTGCCAATTATATTTTTTAAGTACCTGCCCTTTACAAAGTTTTAATGTACGTGTCCCCAGATGGAGTTGTGACAGCAATCCAGGTTAACCCTTTACCAGACTAGAATATTAGATTTGACAATAGAAAGCATATACTGTAAGTCTTTAGCATTATTCTGTTATGTTTTCATTATTCATTCATATATATTATTATGGTATTTGGGTGACACTGATTTGTGACAAATCTGTTGTATTTCCGTGTCTCTTACAGCTCGGCCAGTGTGGTCAGCAACGTGCTGTTGGTGGGGTCCTTCTTTAGGTGTTCAGTGACCGCCTGAACAATGGCCATGTTGTTATACAGCTCCCCCGGCCATTCTTTGACCAGCGTGGCAAAACCCTTTCGGGGGACACAGAGTCAAGTGTAAGTTAACATTATTTGTCCCACTAGAGGAAAAAAGTCTTGCAGTCAGTTCCACAAAAAAAGTAAATAACATAAACACAAGTTGCACAACGAAAGTACAGGAAAGATACAATTCATACACTGTACATTTCACAAGCATAACAGGAATGGTTATATTCAACCACTGCAAATATGCAATAAAATACTATTTTAGTAAAATGACTAAAGGTTACGAGGGTTAACCCACAATGTTATCTGCCAATAAGCATGGGAATTGACCTTTCCCAAGCCCCACCCCTTTCACCTGTCCTACCTAGTTACTGTAACTAGGTAGGACAAAACACCATAGAACGCAAAACAGTTGACGGAAGGTTCCGTCAGATAAAAAAAAAAGCTCAACTGTTATTGGAGGACATGCCAAAATGGGCGGGGCTTGGGAAAGTTCAATTGTGGAAGGAATAAAATAAACAGTGTCTTTTAGTCCTGCACATCTTGGAGCTAGGATGACCACCAGAGGGCAATAGGTCAAACTGCTCATGAAGTACAGAGTCCAGGCAGTGTACTATAGTGTCACCCTTCCTAAGGACTGGTCATTTGTAGATGTCTACAAGCATGGCTTGACTCTCCCTCTGAAACCTGACTAGACAATTTAACCATACTGCCAATGTTGTTATTGGACAGATTCAGGTTTCCAAACCACGCGAAGATACAGAGTTAAAATGGAACTGATGAAACTCCTGTAAGAGAGAGTCACCATCGCAGTAGCTGAAGCTCGCACCACCTGCAAACAAGTGGCTACTCTAACATCCCTTCGGCAATTAAATGACAAAGGTCAAAAGGTGTAGAGTGGGATGTATAGGGTGATGTCCGCTTATGTTTTGCTGTTATCACTGACAGGCCGGAATATTGTTGTTGTGTGTATTTAAAAAAAAAAAAAATATATATATATATATATATATATATGTTATGAAAGCTGTCTTGTTCACTGGGACCTGTAAACTGAATTGCCCCCTGTGGGATAATTAAAGTTTTCTGAATCACGAGGCACCTGGCTTGATTTAATTTAAAGTGAAATTATAAACAATATGTTATGTTGCACTGGATGCAAGTGTACATTTCCATCTGTGCTCTGGCTTTACGTTAAACATTCTGACTGGGTGAGATAAAGGTAGGTGTTCCAATCAGAAGGAATTCTGAGTGAAATGTATTTAGCACCGCCTTTATAACGCTTTTGAGTTATAGTGGTTCCAGAGTTATTCATGCTGTGGAATGAAAGTGGTGCCAATGAGACCAGGATGGTCTCACATGGCTAGCTTTCCATACCTCATAGTCCGTCTTGAGAAAGTCGTGCAGGATCATTTCATAGATGGCGGGTCTGAGGCGCAGGTCTCCTCTGGGTAAATACTGGCTGATGGCCTGGGTTTGGAATGAAAAGACCACAACAAACAGAGTAGAGACTAGCGAGTGGACGAAGACCTTACATCGTCACAAACAGTGATCCTTACATTCACATACCTTCAACTGGCCAATGGTCTTGAAACGGTACACCTCATTTTCCCACAATTCCATGTTTTTCCCAAGAACCTTTTGACATTTCCTGAAATTAATAAATTTGGAAAAGAAAAATCTATATATATATATATTGTATCGTTTTTGGGACTTTTAGCAGCACATCAACAGTCAGACAATTCAGTCTAACTATGTTAATTGTTCAGATATAACTTCTATCTAATCTAGCTGTTGTCGTTTGTCCTGGGCTGATAGGCCTTGTGGTGCAACAAGTGAGAGGTTCCAGCTTTGATTCCCGTTAGGAGAAATGCTGTTTTGTATTGATTGACAGAACTGTATTAGTTCAGGTATTTACGCCTGCTGTGTCGACCAATCAGAGAAGTTCAGGTATTTACGCCTGCTGTGTCGACCAATCAGAGCACCTGGATGCTGAACACCCTGATCCCCAACATGGTGAAAAGCCTCGTGCACCTGGCTGCAGCGCCGTAGTCTCCCTTCTCCACCAGGTGGTTGATGTAGGCCATGCCAATCTTCTGAACTTCATGCCGCTTAATGTTCTTGAAGCTGATCTCGGCAGCCATGAGCGCCTCCTGTTGAGAAACACACCTGTGAAGAAATGAAGGCCAGCAGAGACCGGGGTGGTGGTGGGAAACTGGTACGGTTACCTCGTATTTCTTCTTCTCAAGCAGCCAGTCAATGTGGTCATCTTGGTCGCGCTCCTTGGCCACCACGATGTCTTTGGGGCTGATGATGTAGAACAGAGGTTCTCCCTCAGAATGCTCTGCAGGTGAAACCACATTTGTGCCTTGAGCCTGACATGCTAAGGCCATGCATGATGACATCACAGCAGAGCTGTTATAGCATGGCCCGCCTGCCCCCTGTCTCGCCAGGCCCTACTCTCCCCCAGCCCCTACTCTCCCCCAGGCCCTACTCTCCCCCAGCCCCTAGTCTCCCCCAGGCCCTACCCTCCCCCAGGCCCTACTCTCCCCCAGGCCCTACTCTCCCCCAGCCCCTAGTCTCCCCAGGCCCTACTCTCCCCCAGTCCCTAGTCTCCCCCAGGCCCTACCCTCCCTCAGGCCCTACTCTCCCCCAGCCCCTACTCTCACCCAGTCTGTAGTCCCGGCATTCGTTGCCCTGGAAGTTGCGCACGGTCAGCGCGTCGGACGAGATTTCCTCGCAGGTCTCCGGTAAGGGCTGGATAATGTCAAGGCGAGGCCGCGCACGGAACTCCTCGTCCTGGGCGTATACACACATGCACACACGCACAGTTAAAATTGATTTCATCTTTATTTAAAATGACAATGCAAGTGAGTTCAACAATCACAATCTTGTTTTCAAAGAGAGGCCAGTCTGAGAATGAATAATCAAAAACAACAAACAAGATGCAAGATGAAAGCAAATTCACATCCCAATCTTTGGGAATCTACATGTTTACTGTCCTCTAAAGGCAGCTATACGTACCATTTGATCAGCATTCTCCTTCACGAAGAACAAGGTGACCAGCTGATCTGCCAAGGGCGCCAGGCCGCTGATGAAGAACTCCGTCTCAAAGGCCGATACTGTCTCCAGCCACATTCACAAGGAGAAACTGCGTTGAAACTCCGCCCATTTCCGTGAGATCACAGCATACTGTTCACTAGCGGCGATAGCAAACTAGCTAGCTGCAATAGCTAGCAGTTGGCAGTCCATCTCAGGCACAGTACGCTACGGTTACCAACCTATTTCGACGTAGCGGCTGGGAAGGTCTCTCATCTCCGTGGGATTTCTTTGCTTCACAGCACATATCTGAGGAGGCAGAACATATATAATATAATTACAATATAAACAAAGATAATTCTAATTAAATAATGGAGGTCTCCCAGCCTAAGAGGGTGATGTCAACCCTGCACCTTAATGGAGGTCCCCCATGTTAACCCTGCACCTTAATGGGGGTCCCCCAGCCTAAGAGGGTAAAGTCAATTCTGCACCTTAATGGGGGTCTCCCAGCCTAAGAGGGTGAAGTCAACCTTGCACCTTAATGGAGGTCCCCCATCCGACAATGAGTGTTGCGTCGTCCTTCCAGCACAGGCTGCAGGGGTACATGTCGGGCCGCAAGCTAACGTCGTCCCGCAGCACGTTGGTGATGCGCTGTTTGGTGCCGATATCGTAGATCTTAACGCCCTGGACAAACACAGATGAGAGGTGGCCGTGAGCAGATGCTTCAGTTTTGTGTTGTTATGTTGTGCGGTCAGTCAGTTTTGTGTTATTGTGTTGTGTGTTCAGTCAGTGAGGTGTTGTGTTATGTGATGTGTTGTTGTGAGTTCAGTGTTGTGTTTGGTTGTGTTGGGAATTGTGTTGTTGAAACAATACTATAGTAGCCTATTTCATACCATTTGCAGATTTGCACATGTTTGTTTTATTTATAGATTGTGTTTTAATGTAATTTGTATATGAATCTTTCATGTGGGCATTTTTTTTATGTTTCAGTGTGTTTGTGAGCCCTAACCTAAGAAAATGTTCTATCATTATAGACCAAGTTTTTTTTTATATTGAATCTTAATCATGTCATGCCTGATTACTACAAAGTGCATTTCTTTCATTGTTCAATTGAAAGAAAATGTTAACCAATAAACATCCACACTTTCACAAAGACATACCTTTGCTATCATAAGTGACAGTGTATTTGCACGTTACGAAGCATCTGTATTTGGCTCACCACATTGTTGGCCCAGGCGATGAGATTAGCTCTCCACTTAATGTTAGTGATGACGCCTTCGCCCTCATGCAGAACGGAGGTCCTCCAGCGATTCAGCCAGTTCCTCTCATACAGGAGCAGCTAGAGGAGGCCATCAGAGATAATTCACATACTGCACCCAGGCAAACACTTCAACAGCAGATAATGGCCTGGCCTGTGGTTGCACAGTATACCCCCTAGAGGGCAGTAGATAAACATTCCATGATGGTTAGAGACTTATTGTCAACCATTAAGTCCACTTGTCCAGTAAACTCAAAATAAACCTAATATATGTATCAGTAAAACATACAATCAGAACAACTCCATATGAAAATGTATTTTAAGTTTGAATAAAACCCACTGTATTTTTATTCCACTCCATATGATATAATTCGAACGACTTTATGATAATTTTATTGAGCTGGACATGAGATAAATGCTCCATGCTTTTTTCATTCTTCTTTTTTACAGTAATATGTTAATAATGATTATAATAATAACATTCACTCTTGTTATCATCGTGAGTGTTCAAATTAAGCGATGCATTGGAACCCCACATCACTGCCGTCTCTGTCCAGCCAACTTAATGCCTTTCCTCTCCAAGGGACGAGGTTCTACCTAGTTGTGCCACATCCAGAGTGTTGCCGTGCCAACATTCAACACACCACCATCATCATCGGCGCGTTTCCGAGGGTGCTGTGGGGGTGTGCCTAGCCTAGCCTAGCGCGACTAGCCTAGCAATCAATGCCTAGCCTAGCATGCCTATATTATTGTCTGGAAACCCTGTACACAGTAGCATTTTCACAGCCAGCCAATTTTCTGGTGGACCAATCAGGGTGGCTAATTGTGATGACACTGAAGTCAAGTGTGTTTCAAAATGTTGGTAGAGCTGGATGAGGCTAGCCTAGCCTAGCATGCCTAGCATACATAGCCTAACATGCCCAGTGCACCTAGCCTAGCCTAGCATGCCTAGCATACATAGCCTAGCATGCCCAGTGCACCTAGCCTAGCCTAGCATGCATAGCCTAGCATGCCCAGGTCACCTAGCCTAGCCTAGCATGCCTAGCATGCATAGCCTAGCATACATACCCTAACACGCCTAGCCTAACATGCCCAGTGCACCTAGCCTAGCCTAGCATGCCTAGCATACATAGCCTAACAAGCCTAGCATACATACCCTAACACGCCTAGCATGCATAGCCTAGCATGCCTAGCACACATAGCCTAGCATGCCTAGCATACATAGCCTAGCATACATACCCTAGCACGCATAGCACACATAGCCTAGCATGCCTAGCCTAGCATGCATAGTATAACATGCCTAGCGCACCTATCCTAGCCTAGCTAGCACACCCAGCATAGCACACCCAACCTAGCTTAGCCCACCTAGCCTAGCGTGCCTATCCTAGCGATGCCTATTCCAGCAGCAGAGATACATTAATGATAAAGCGTCCAGTTTGCAGGACGGCAGTATGTACAGTATGACAACGGGACAGATGTAGCAGACGGCACTGAATCGCCCCTCGACAGGATGAGTCTCCCGCGGCGACGCATCGATCCTCCCAGGCCCCCCGCGGAGCCCTGCTCCACAAATCAGCTCCAATTGAACGGAAATAGTGAAGTAACAATAACAACTGGGAGGACGCTGAAAAGAAAAATAAAATAAAATATATAAATACGGTATTATACTTATATGAATGTTTATTATTTGATTGCTGCCAGCTGTGTGTGCAACTTATTTATAGGCTGACCCATATAGCTATTGATTCTTCCATAGAAGGTAAATAACAAAGCGCTTAAATATATATCTCAGCTTCCGCACGGGCATGGCAGAACAGTCCGTCCTTAAAGAGATCACGGTATGTGTTGGGAAACCCTAAGACTATGCACCCTCCTGGTAATGACATCTATTTGCTGTGCTTGTGAAGCATTGCCTTTCAAACACTGTTGAGCGAACAGCACTTTGTGAAAATGGCCTGCTCTCCCGCGAGAGCACTCCAGAAAAGAGACAGAAAAGTAAGAGCTTTTCACATCAGACAAAGGCCCCGGGCCCAAAAGAGGCTTCACAAGCCTTTGGTTTCGCCGGCCACAGCCCATAATGAGCTTGTACTGTAGGGATCGTCCCCAAACTGGGAATGCCTGTGAAGAACACCCTGACTTGCTATTGATAAACGTATGAATATGTACCTTGCCCCCTCCAGTGACAAACTGCTTGTAGTTCGATCTGCTGAACTGTGGGTGAAGTGCCACCACCTGCAAAACGCAAAGAGAAATGGACTATGACTCATAGCTGCTCTGTACACAGCGACTTGCAGGTACAGGTGCACAGAGCATCCATCTTCAAGCGGATGAAGATGGATGCTCTGTGTACCTGCAAGTCGCTCCGTTTGTGCCAAGTGACCATAAGACAGGATGGTCTAGTGGTCTGGGTGTTGGGCTCCCGTCGTGGGTTCGAACCCCGGTGTTGACCTACCTGTAAGCATCCTTGAGCCTAACCCCCTACCCCTTAACTGCTCCCGGTGGTTGGCCGCACCTTGCATGGCAGCAATCACCATCGGTGTATGAATGTGTGTGTGAATGGGTGAATGTGAGGCAAAATACTGTAAAGCGCTTTGGATAAAAGCGCTATATAAAAAGCAGTCCATTTACCATTTGACCAGATTGCACCAGACTGCAGCAGCAGATGTATGGGGAATGATCAACACTGCACCTACCTTGATGGGACAGTCAAAGTTCTCGTGGAAGCCCTCTCTCGTATACAGGCCAAACACTTGCACCTAGGCACATAGACAAGAAGGCAACACGCCATTGCTTTTAATTGCTGCGTCTGCAACTGTGTAGGGGCAGCAGGGGAGGTGACGGTCAGGAAAGAGGCTTTGATTGGCTCTCTAGTTCTCCGCTGGGCCCCAATTAGTTCACGGGCTGGCTCTTGGAACCCTACGGGCTTTAAAAACCAGGATCCTAATCTCTGACTCAACTGCTGCCTCAGTAGGTAGCAGTAAAGTGTATGGTACCAAACTAGCACAAAACACTTTCTCTAGGTGGGTCTGGGGGACCCGCCCCCCAACAAACTACAAGAAAAGTTTTTAAAAGAAGAAGAGAAACAATGTCACACGCTCATTGTGACTGAGAAATATGGTCGATTTATGACGGTTTAAGAAACCAGCGCTATGGGAGGACACACAGTTGCCATGGCTCCCCTCTTCCCGAGACAGGGGCGAGAGAGGTGGCCCGCCACGACGGGAGGCGGTAACCATGACGACAACATCTAGCTAAAAGATGCATGGGGTGCTATGACAGCTAATGGCTGACTGACAGACTGGAGCTACTGGTTCACTAACAGGCGTGGGTGGATCTATGAGCTATAGACGTCAGGAAGATAGGAAGCGGCAGGTCTATCATCGGATCTAAACCCTTCCCCTCCCCATTGCTGGACATCACTACTAGGGAATAAAACTGCCCCCCTCCAACCTCACCATCATGCCTGTAGAGGCCTTACTGCTGATAATAGAATATAACCTCGGCGTGAATTATGGAAGATGGGAACCGGCGATTGGTGGACGGGGGAGGGGGGGCGGGTCCAAGGATCAGTGGCCACGGGCCGATGCGGAGGGGGGGAGAGAGAGATCTCACCTTTCCATCCTCGGAGCAGATGCCCACGTGCTCGCCACTTTCGTCCATGCTAATCTGGTTGATCTTCACAGAGCTCTGGGTGGAGAGACACAGCATCACTACATCTGCTCTGCAGGCAGGCACATATATATATATACTGTACGCTAGTGGGCCGGCCTCATGGTCACATGATGCCACGGCAAGATCTCATTAGATGGGTAGAGTGGTCGTGTTTTCTGGTCCTCACTTGTCTGGTTGTTTTTGAGTTAACATGAAATTGATATTAGCGCCACAATTCACATGACACCATTAAATGATCCAAACCCCGCCCCTTTTCGCTTGTCTTCCAATAACAGTTGAGCATGGTGAAAGGGGGCGGAGCTGGCAATGCAATCGGTCAATCCACACACCATAGGCTGGCTGTGCATAGCCTGGCTCTCAGCTACATTTAGTTTCACTGAGTCTGGAAGCCCTGTTGGCACTAGTGTGAGCCCACCCACCCTGCTGGCAGGCCAGTCAGCAGGGGTTAGAGCAGGGGTGGGCAACCCTGGTCCTGGAGGGCCGGTGCCCTGCATGTTTTAGGTGTCTCCCTGCTCCAGCACGCCTGATTCAAATGAATGGGTCGTTGGAAGCCTGCTAACGAACCCACCCCTGGGTTAGAGAGATGTCAAGCGTGTTCCTAAATGGTGGTACAGTGGAGCTAGATGAGGCGATCAAAACAGGTGTAGCAACAGCGATTGGTTAAACGCTGTCCAATAGTTTCAAAGTGAAACAGAGGTCTACGCCCAGTAGGAGGCAGCGACTGCAAACACTTCCCATTGGAGCGTGGCCAGACCCTGTTCACCAGCTGCATTGTGGGTCCAGACCCTGTTCACCAGGTACACTGTGGGTCCAGACCCTGTACACCAGGTACATTGTGGGTCCAGACCCTGTTCACCAGGCACACTGTGGGTCCAGACCCTGTACACCAGGTACACTGTGGGTACAGACCCTGTTCACCAGGTACACTGTGGGTCCAGACCCTGTACACCAGGTACATTGTGGGTCTGGTTACACCAGGCTAGGCTGTGCGTGTGCACCGACACACCACTGGGTTAGGGCAGCCACCAATACCTGGGGCCACAGATGCTATGGATATGTGAGTGATCTGGATCTTTTCTCTATATCTAGAAAAGAATAGAATGTGAACTGTACCTTATGGGAGCAACTGGTTCAACTGCTGTACAATTAGTCAATTGTGTTTCACTGTGGAAGTTCAATTTTGTTTTTACGTTAAAAAAGTGCATGTTGTATAACTCATATATTACTCATTAATACACTATGAGTACAAAGTATTCATGAGTTACATCAGAGTTATGTACGGTTATGACAGCAGAAATACAAACACCCATGGCCTGACTGAAGTGCAGTTAGTTATTAGCACAACTAGTTAAATGTTTTTAAATGAGCCAGATTCTATGGACTGGAAAGTCCAATGCTAAAATACTCACAATTTCAAATTTCTGTGTGACATTTCCTTGGATGTCAAGCAGGAAAACCTTCCCGAAATGAGTGCCCAGGGCGAGAAACTGAAATGAGATAAACACAAGTTAAGTTTGAGAGTCACTAGAAATCGATTCAAGATTAAGGGGGAATGTTGCGCTGACGAAGGCTGTGTGAGCATTTGGGGATGAGCATTTCTTTAAAACGTGGGTAGGAATTGGGCAGAGCGGGGATTCAGTGGGCTTGGAGTCAAAAACTGTGAAATTACAGGCGGTTTAAAAACCCTATTTATTAAAGCAGGCAGTGTGAAATGGCATCCCCCACCCCCCTCAAATTAAAATGCTTAAACATAATAAATGCACTGTACATCCAGCAGAGCACCATAAAGCCATTATATCTTCTGAGCAGCAACTGGTTCCTATGCTTACGTGCTTCAGCGGACGTGCATGCGCACGTGTGTGTGTGCGTGTGCGTGCGTGCGTGTGTGCGTGCCTGTGTGCGTGCGCGTGTGTGTGCGTGTGCGTGCGTGCGGACCCACTGGGGGGAACAAAATAGAAACTGGAGGCTTTTGGCATTAGATTAAGTGTGTGTTCTTCCAGCCAGCCTAGCTCCAGTCCTTCCCCCATAATCCCCTCCCCCCCACCCCCACCCCCACGCACGTGCACGACTGGCCCACCATGCTTCAGTGCAGTCTATAATGAAATGCTTATATTTACAGGCACAGCTGAGCATGTCAGACAGAGGCCCCGCAATCTGCCCCAAATAAAATAACCAAAAATAAATAAATAAATAAATAAATAAATAAATAAAGGGGTCGACCTCACGAGGCGGAGCGACTTAAAAAAATAAAAAATAAAAAGTGGGATTTATCAGAATGGAATTGTTCAAATGAAATTCTGATTCAAACACTTAGAAGAAACAGGCGGGGTGAGGCAACATGGGAATACAGGTGGCTTGTGATCTGTGTGTGTGTGTGTGTGTGTGTGTGTGGGGGGTGGGGGTGGGGGGGGGGTAGTGAGCGGTGCAGGCACGGGGGACGCAGGTGGGGGAGGAGAGGGTCAGATCAGACTGGCACAGGCAGGTCTCCCTCTGTGGAAGATGGAGGGGCTTCAACCAAGCAGGTGGTAGCTCACCAGAGCCCCGTAAAGATGTCAGGTGAGGGTAGGGGGTTGAGGGGGGGAGAGAGAGGGGGAGGGAGAGAGGGAGAGAGAGAGAGGGAGGGATAGGGTGAGAGAGAGAGAGAGAGAGAGGGAGGGAGGGAGAGAGAGAGAGAGGGAGAGGGAAGGATAGGGTGAGAGAGAGAGAGAGAGAGAGAGAGAGAGAGGGATAGGGTGAGGGAGAGAGAGAGAGCGGGATTGACAGGGTGAGGGAGGGGTGGATGGAGGGATAGGTGGGAGAGAGATGGGGGGAGGAAGAGAGGGGGAGCGTGAAGTGGAGGGAGGGAGGGAAAGGGGTAGCAATAACAGAAATCTGAGAATAAACACAAGAGAAAACCTTTGCTGAGCGTGACCTCTGACCTTGTCGTGGACTGTCATGCAGCTAGCTGCATCTGTCTGGAGGATCTCCGTCACGCCATTGGACAGACGCTCGTACTTCAGCTTGGGCTCCTCCTCGCTCTCTTCTTCCTGGGGGGCAGGGGGGGCAGGGGGGGGCAGGGGGGCAGTCCTCGGGGTTTAGTGTCCCGAGGTGCTGAGTGGAGCTCCTGAACTACCTTAGTCCAAAACACAGTTTTTAACCTCACTGAGGTCTGAAAGGTCAACAAGGGAATTCCACAGGCCGAAGGCAAAAAACAAAATGTAATTCTGATGTTATCAGAAGCTTAATTTCACGTTATCAGAAGCTTTATTTTAACGTTATCTGAAGTTTAATTTTCACGTTATCAGAAGCTTTATTTTAACGTTATCTGAAACTTTATTTTCACGTTATCTGAAGCTTATTTTAACATTATCCGAAGCTTCATTTTGATGTTATCTGAAACTTTGTTCACACTGAAGCTTTATTTTCTCATTATCTGAAATGGTCTTCAAACTTCTGAACTGGGAGCGGTGACCTCTCTCATTCAGCAAGGTCCAGGAAGCAGACTGACATTTGTGTCCCAAATGTCAGTCTGCTTCCTGGGCCCATCAGTCTGCAGAACATGCCCTGATCTTTCAGCCAAGTGCCAGAAAACTAACTATAGGCAGTGCCTTTATTTTTGATTGAACTGACACTCTGTATTGTCACTGAATCTTTTCTCTTGGTGAGCTGACTTTGCTGAGGAACAAGCACAGCAGCAGTTGCTTAGCATCTTATCTGTCCGTTCACTTGGCCCGGTTGATTCTGACACCACCGGGCCAGGAGGTGATGAATCCGAAAAGGAGGTCCAGCGATCTCGCCTACCGACTGACTCAGAGAAACCCTGGAGACATTATAGACAGCTAAGACATAGATGCACGGATCTTACTTTCTGTCAACCCAACAGGCTGGGCTACGGCTTGGCGAATACCAAAAGGGGTGGGAATTGTCTCGATATGATAGAATCCCCCAATACGACGATGAATACAATCCCATCTGATTAATAAATCAATGTGCATTGGTTCCACCAACCAGAAATTCAATTGAGTTTTCTCACCAACCTATCTTGGGATGAAGTCAGCCTACCCCAAGCTTTCCAAAAATGGATTATTAATAAACAAATTCAACGTGTGGAATTTATGTTGCATGCTGTCTACGCTAATACGGGTACATTACGAGAAAATGATCAGTGTTAGGCTAGATGGTGCTGTCATACAACACAAGGCCTGTGCAGACCTTGTGCAGAAGCAACCGGGTTAAAAACCGTGAATTTAAGTCTTCTACGCATTAACCGAGGTTACCGTGCAACATTCCCGAGCGCAAGCCTACATTTGTGGCCAGTCACAGCTTGAATATGACTCCTAATCCAGTTTATAACCAATGCTGCACAGTCCGTGGTGGCACAGGGGAGCATCAACTCCAGACATTGTCTGCCATTATGTGCTAGTGGGCTGGAAGTGGATGGCAATAGCGTGGAAAAATGTTATTTCCAAAAACAATCCCCCTCCACTCAACGCTGCTATATCAAGGCTATTTCCCGTGTATTCTGCTTGTGAGATTTCTGATGCGAGGGCATTTGTCACAGTTTTCAAAAGCTGCATCAAACACCAAAACACACAGACTGCCTTCATCCACATGGGAGGGGAACTACCCATTTCCAAACTTTTTCAATCTTTCCCCCCCAAGTTGCCCTTTGTTTTGAGGACTATTGAGTTGTGTTTGTGTTTACCACTTTCGCCCCTAATGTTTTCATCACTACGGGGAGCATAAAGTCTCTTAAATGAACTGTCCATTCTGGACATATATTGGACAGCAGTTCACTACATCTATTGCAGACACAACTGATGGAAATCAACACAGAATAATTAGCTAACACAGGAATTGGATGCAAGAAAGTGAATAGGCTGTTTGCTTCTTCCCTAAGCATAACTAGAACTTCCTTTAAAAATATATAATCATCTAATACACTTGTTTGCCAAATTCACCAAATATATCCTCGAATTCGCCATCTTACCATGCTGGGGAAAAAAAAGAATCCGGTGCTTCTACACAGCCCTGGCTCCGTAAATAGGAGCACAAAGTGGTGCAGACCGCTCACAACAACAATGCCTTAGCCTTCACAATGCATTTCCAATGTGTGCAGCAGAGCTTCTGAGGAAGCACCCTCTGACACTGAAGGGAGAGGTGTTTTGTTTTGATTTGTGATCAATGTTATCAAGCGTTCTTGACTAACTTGAAGTCTGCCATCAAATAAGTCACAGCAGTGCGTTGGCAAGGAATGCGTGCAGTACAGTGATACCGAGCCTCAGAGTTCCCGCTTTAATGCTGCGTTCATGGAACACGGTGGACGACAAACACTTTCTAGACAGCACGGCATAAAAGTCCAACAGAATGGCAGTTGGTATGGTGATGTCGCATTGTTTAAAAATTATTTAATACAAATATATTCAACAGTGCATCCGGAAAGTATTCATAGCACTTGATTTTTATTTTTTTTATTTGCAAAAATTTCAAACAAACTTTTTTCACTTTGTTATTATGGGGTATTGTAAAAAGATTTTATAGTTTGCCATCTGCTGTGTTCCATGATGTGAACACAGCATAAGTCAAATGTCAAATTCCCTGACATTGCCACAACTTTCACAGACTAAAAATCTGAAGTCCAGGACCTATATTACTTATTATACACGGAAAAACATGCCTTCAGAACAATGTCTGTGTAAAAGGCTCAGACAACGTTAAACAAACAAAATGTTATGCAATTAGTGTATTTTGCACAGGTACTATGCCCACTAGCTTTTTTCCAGAACAATAATTTCAAGATTTGTTGAGACATCTCAAACTGTAATACCATGTCCAATATGATTTTGATGGAAGGCAACTAAAATGTAAACATGCTGTCAATAAAAGTATCTGATATTCCATTATTCGGCCCAAATATTATTCTTTCCCTGTCTGGAATAGATTTGTGTAATTTCCATGATATTCCAGACATTCCACTCCACGACCAGAGGAAACCCTTGAGCCTTTAGTAAACCCTGGAACCCCATCTTGCCTCAAATTAAGTCTACACACTGACTGACCTGAGGTTGTTCGTTTGTTAGTTTCCCCAACGCCAACCTCCACTGGCTTGCATTGCTTTAAAACACACTTTTAATCAAATGAATCTGCAGAGCTAATTATCGTTACGGTAACGCTATATAAATATTAATAATAATAAATCTGTTGTGGTGTTTAAATTGAAACTGAAAACATCTAAAAATTATGTTAAAATGGTAATTCAATAGTAAAGGGTTTAACAAAATTTAAATATGGCATCAGTGTACTCAGAAGAGACTAGGGGTGCACAATATTGATAAAATGTGATTGTGCGATATTGACCCTAAAATTTGCAATATCGATATTAATTTCAATATTTTTAAACATACTGTAAGTAAAAACACAAGGGTTATGGGAAAATATATCAAAATATATTCATAGCATATAAAAACGCATTTTCAACATGTCATATTGGACTGGTACAACAACAGTTCAAATTCCAAGCTACTGAGGAGGCATTCTTTATGGCCACTGATGTTTCCTCTGCCATCTCTATTGTGTCATTAGCTTCCTCAACTAAGCCAAACAGCCAACGGACGCATCTCTCCACTAAATAAACTGAATACTGCACTTCATGCCACATTTTTGATATGATATTGCGCAACGTCATATTGCGATAACGATACTTCGATATATTGTGCACCCCTAGAAGAGACCCATGTATTCCCTGGCCACTGCTTCCAGTGAGGTCTGGTGTACGAAGAGCTGAAGGCACTGTGCACAAACAGAAGGGTCTATTTACTGTCTTGGGATTTTAAGCTTTTTCCTTTCCTCTTCTGTCCTCCCCTTGCCTACACTTCACTGTATTTTATATTGGGGAGCAATTGTCCACTGAAGACTGTCCGTGACATTTCTTTCTATTGAGGAAAAAAATAAAGAGAAAAAAAAGACAACTGCCCCCTTCCCACCGTCTTGACGTGCAAAGCTATATTTTATTTAGCCTGCGAGCGATTCTCAGAAGCACAGCACCACTCGTACTACTGCTAGAGGTCAGTCAGTCATAAGACTGATGAAACCAGAAAGCTGTACATCTGTAATTCATGAGGGCATGACAACCCCCAGCATCTGACAAAGACCCTTACGGGATCAAGCACTGTCAATAAAGGTTGTGTAGAGGTTGTGTACAATGCAGGGATGTTTGAAAGCTCCATTTCCACTCAAAATCATCCCTGCTTGACAAACAGCATCAGACAACCACCTACATACAACCTAGGTGTTGTTGTCTCTTAACAACAGCAATAGTTTCTGATAAGCCTATATTGCTTCCATAAATCTCTTGTGGCAACCTTATGTTCTAATGGGGAGAACGAATTGTGTTTTATATACCGGTCTGTTGGCAGGACGCAGAAACCACCAGGTGAATTGATGTAGGTTTTGTGTGTTTGTCTTACCTCTGAGTCGTCAGTGAATTCCTCACTTGGCTTCTTGTCCTGAATGAGGAAAGGAAATGAGTTTTAATGTCGTATAACATTAAAACGCTTACGCTGAATTTGACTTTAATAATAGTCGTTGCTTGATGATTTTAATGACACGTCATTCATTCATTATTCAGCATTGCAAAATGGTTAATTTAAAAGCAAAATACAAAAAGACTGTACCGTATATAAAATAGATTACAATAACAAGGTTGTCGTCCAAAGCAGCTACGGTACATTCAGCAAAGATGGCCAGTAAGAGATCATACTGACCTATTTGATTATTATTTATCTGATTTATATAGGCTACAGGGACGGTACTGTAATATTGTAGAGTACAATAACTCAAGCGTGTTAGCTTAATCTATGTTAGCAAATTGCTTACCTGATCCTCATGCTTCATATCCGCCATTGTTTATATTAGAGGCGATAGATTTTTCTCTATCTAATAAGAAACTACATATGTACGTTTACACATACGCGGTTTAATTAGATGAAAACGTCGATATTTACGTCCAATAGTGTTTTTGATGTTGACAGTTCCTGCTGCCTCAGTCATGAGTACAGTCACATGACTGAAACAAGCCGTGAGGCATTATGGGGAACGCAGTTTTGCAAGGACAGATAGTCAAGCGAGTTGCATTAACGTGTGATTAGATTCTTTGATTACTCTATTAAGTATAAACTACGGAGCAAAAAAACAACGGAGAAAAAAAAAGTCAGGGAATTTTTTTAAATATATATATAAAAACCAATGAGATTCAACTTTTTTTTTTCACAGTAAAAAAATTTTTTTTTTAAAATGAAAAAAAAAACAAAAACAGTAAGAAATAAAATATCGTGATGAAGGGATTTTTTTCCAAAGTAAAAAAATAAAATAATAATAATAATAATAATAATAATAATAATAATAATATCAAATATTGTGATGAAATGTTATTTTTTTACACTGTAAAAATGTTATGAAATAAAATAATAAAAATATAATAATAATAATTTTTTCTCCCAGCGTCTGGTAATATTTTTAAAACTTTTTTATTCTCACCCGTTTGTTTTTTTTACTTCAAAAAAAAAAAATTCCTTTGCCATTATATTTTTGACAATGTTAATTTTTTAAATTGCATTTGTTTTTTTTGTTTTTTTTTACTGTAAAAAAAAAAAACATCACATTATTTTATTTCTTACAGTTTTTTTTTCTGTGAAAAAAAAAGTTTCATCTCAATATTTTTTTTTAAATGTAACTTTGGAAAAAAAATCCTGTGATCCAATTTTTTTTTTCTTATTGGTTTTAATATATATTTTTTTTTTAATTCCCAGAAATGTATTTTCTCTTTAAAAAAAAAAAAACTCAACGTCCTTTCTACCGCGAGAAAAAAAATTTCTCCCCAGCAAATAAAATATTTCTCCCAACCTCTCACCATTTTATTTTTAGTTTTTTTTTTGTAAGAAAAAAAAGTGCAGGAAAAACATTTAAAAAAAAAGAAAATCTTTACTCATATTTTTGGCCATGTAAAAAAGAATACATTTATATCACAATATTTGTAACTGTTATTTATTTTTTTTTTTTTACTTTGGAAAA
Organism: Amblyopsis rosae; assembly: GCA_025399935.1. Taxonomy (NCBI): domain Eukaryota; kingdom Metazoa; phylum Chordata; class Actinopteri; order Percopsiformes; family Amblyopsidae; genus Amblyopsis; species Amblyopsis rosae. The sequence goes on from JAODTR010000013.1 coordinate 2,841,509, forward strand.
AAAATCCCTTCATCACAATATTTTTTTTACTGTGAAAAATTTCATCTCAAGATTTTTTTTTCATATTGGTTGTTATATATATATTTATTTTTTAATTCCCTGACTTTTTTTTTCTCGACATTGTAAATGTAAACTGTGAGAGTGAGCATTGATTACAGACAATTAATGCTTTAATTAGGGTGCATTTCCTATAATTTTGACTCACTCGAAGCATTGCAAGTGGCAGGTAAAATTTTTGAGGTGAGTATATAGTGCTAGTATAATATTATAATATTACAATACTAATATTACGATATTTATATAATCTATAGATGTAGAACATGCTTTTGTTTCCTGATATTGTGTCACGCAGCCACAACCCCCATCTTGCCTATAACCAGGGGAATGATTTCTCCTTTATAATCTACTTAGCATTGATTTATTGATTGTGGCTTCCACCTTTATAGGGAATTACGATCATTTTTGGGAAATCACATTTTCACACCTTCCGTGATGTGGTGCAGTTGGGAGACTGCGCTGGGAAAGCTGACTTTGACGAGAACCGCATGATGCCACTTATAAAGCCATTGACAGCGGTATGACCAACAAATTATGCTTATTCCCCCCCGCCCGCCCCTTCTCTATCATGATGATCAGTTCTGTATTATTTATTAATTGATTAACACTGTCAATGCTTGATGTTTTATATGTTTTCATTCCCTTTCAAGCGTTTATAGCAGATGATTAGTCTCAAGCGCATTTCCAAGTCTGTAAAGTAAAAGGATTCCACAGAAAAAAATTAACAACAACCCTTGGCCCCCCCCCCCCCAGGTGCACACCTGACCAATCAGAGGCGTCCCTGAGCTGCAGACATGCTGGGCAGCTTTACATTACCAGCTTCAAAGAGCTCCTTTTAATACACTGCTTTGATAATGGTCTGCCTGCTATGACCCAGCCACCACCAGGGGAGCGTTTTGGTTGTAGTGCGGTAGAGACACGGCGGTCAGTCATATTAATGTGACTGGGTGGGTGGTGTGTGTGTGTGTGTGTGTGTGTGTGTGTGTGTGGGGGGGGGGGGGGTGTTAAAGGTACA
>JAODTR010000013.1:2857440-2859940 GCA_025399935.1 Amblyopsis rosae
TTCCTGTGGCATCGGTCACACACAATCACACACTGAGACCTGGTCTGATCTGAATCTTTAGATTTGCAGAATATAAAGGCATATTGTATATTTACAGAATATAAAGGCATATTGTATCTTTGCAGAATATAACAGAATATTGTACAGTTTAGATAAGGCACATTTAACACACTCATTTCCTCTTTTGTAGCTGTAATTGATGAGTGATAATGATGCGTCTGAATCAGAAGAAGATTGGCAAACAAACGAGTTATGCAATTATTTTATTTTATTCTTTTTAATGTTGTGATGTCAGATAAATATACAGCTTTGCCTTGCAGAACACTTGATCTATACCTGATCATTGCCAGAGTTTCTCCTTAGTGAGGTTTAGTGTAGATACTTTACTTTCAGATGTAGTGTTAATATCCATCTCCAAATCCACTCAACATGACATTCAGGGTGGATAAGTAGATCTTTTATAAAAGGCATTAGAACAGAAGGTGCATAGAATGAAGTAATAAAAAAGAATTGAAGATGGACTCCCAGGATATTTCTCCTGTCAGCTATTTAATTTAGTTAAAGAAATTAGGCCCCTCCTTAGGGGAAAAACGTGCATGTGTATTTATTTATTATTGATTTCTTCCCCAGCACTAAGTGTGTTAACGCTACAGATATTTGCAAGGGGATCAGTCTCTGTAAGTTATTATGAGCTTCTATGCTATGACATACAGTATATGGCTCTTCCCATTCAATAAAGCCAGTCCTTATCAAATGAAAGACATTATTCACAGAGCTTACTTTAACTGTATTCATGAGCTGCACGGCCATTACTTATTTACGAGATTATATTATTATTTGTAATACCCTTATTCACTCATTATTAATGGGATGAAATAATTCAGGTAATTGAGCGTAAAACAATTGTTATTGCATTATAACTGTATAACGTCAAAGCCACTAAGATGTGGGTTAGGACGGACATTTCCATATAAAGACAGGCATGTAGATAAACATTAACAATTCACAGACAGACAAAGGAATGGATGGAACTCTACAATCCTCTCACGAGTTGTCCAATAATCATGGCTCATAAATAAGCAAAGTGTTTTAGAAATATCTCGCTAGAGGTTTTAAACTGTGTGTAGCTGTGTCTGATTTCAGCGTATATTCAGAGTGGCCTGTCATCTAGGCCTTTGGGTGGGTCTGTCCACAGACCATAATGGGTCAAATAATTGCTGAAAAGAACCCCGGCTGTCATAATACCTACTGCTTGTGCGACTGATAGGCGGGGGTTGGCGGTGGGGGGGGGCGGGAGAGTGGTTGTGGTGCCTTCATTGGGACTCGCAAGACCCAACGAGCCGGAGGTAGGGACCAGCTATTGAGGCGGGCTCTTCCCTTTGGGCAGCCATCAAATGCTTGAGGTTCATTTGATAGGTCATGCCATTCACCAATTATCTGGATTTTATGTAAGGTTGAAATGATTTTGTTTGGCAGAGGGGACTTAAAAACGTAATGCGTCAGTGCACTTGACAGGCCAGGCTTGGTGGCCAGACTTTTCCATAGCCATTTGTGCCATACAAAGCCCTCGACGAATAGAAAAAGGATTGAATGCACAAAATAAAAGGTATTCTTCCATCTGTGAATAACCAAATATGGTTCCTTTAGATGCAGTGATATTTAACGGCCAAGATAGAATGTCTAACAAGAACTGATTTTCAAGGTATTCTTCTGTCTGTCAATAAAAAATATGGTTACTTTTAAGATGCAGTGAGATTAACGGCCAAGATAGAAGGATGTGCTTTGTTGTAAAAAATGATTGTAGTGTTCCTTCCCAAAAGTTATAATTTAACCAATTTGTCTGCCCTACAAATACAAATACTGTATAACACTTAATTACTGTACTATGTGAGGGCTTCATACTGTGGAATAGACTAATAATATAACTATTCATATCATGCAAAGAATCTTTTGGTCAAAATGAATAGACAGATATGATATATTTCAATAAAAATAAAAAAATGAACTGCCTTATAGGTCAATGACATGACATCAGAAACTTGTTTTTTAAAGATAATCTGAACAGAACATGCAGAATCACAGTTAAACAGTCTAAAGATGTATTTACTGTAGATTTCTGTTTAGATTTCAGCTTCAGAGAATAAACAGATATTGCATCTCTGTCTACATTAAATGATGGTGAACTGTTACATCTTGACAATATGTTGACATCGTTGTTATTTGTGCTGTACAGATTAAAAAGACAATTGTCTGTGTTGAAATGTACAGTATCTAGGCTATTATTTATGGTGTTTGCTTGTACCGCAATGTATAAGGTTAAGTTCCTCTGACTTTTTGTCCAGAGATAAAAGTTAACATTTTATTTGTTTGTTTTGTTTTATAATATTGTTTTTGGTTTATTTTGGCAAAGGTGAAGATCTCACAAAAATGGATTCTAACCTATTTTTGAGAGAACTAAACGTTGTACTGTACATGTTTCGATCTTTTACCCCAACTCGTG
>JAODTR010000013.1:2862440-2868872 GCA_025399935.1 Amblyopsis rosae
GTTATGGAAAGTCGCTACGCTTCCGACACGCAGCCGGCAGGGCAGGATGCAGATGACAATGGATCGCTCACGTGACGGAGCAGAGACCAATCAGGGAATCAGGCGGAAGGGGGTGCAGGCCATTGTTCTGAGGTGGGCTGGGTGTACAGTAGGTTAACGTAGAGCTAAAATCCTTTGCATTTACATTCACAGCACTCGGCAGACGCTTTTATTATTTTAACTTAAATTTAGTACAATTTGTCGATAGTTGGACAGGTCATTCTATTAGGTCATACACCTTTGATTATTCAGAGTGCAGGTAAAGTGGAATATATGACTTTCTGCCACTAGATGTCACAGTAGAACACCAGCGTGTCAGACAACACACACCAATGCGCTAGCATGCACGCACACACACAGAGGTAGTGTGATGTCATGTTCTGCTCAGGACGCCGCTACACCGCTATATGTTTACAGAGAACAGAGAACACAGCTGTGTGCTGCGTTATTAACGCTTAAAGTATCGTGTATATTACCTTTAAGGAAATACATAAAGCATTTTAACCAGCCAGCTGTTCTAGCTATAGCGCTAGTAGGCCATCTAATATATTAATGCTGTCAGTACAGCCTGTGTGCAGCTAACCCTTTTCAGAAACAAAGGCGCTCCACATGACATAGCCAATTCTCCTGTTCCAGGATCAATATGTTTTGATAGATTCTCACTCCGGCGCCGGATATTGTTCCAACAACCATTATCCCACGGTAGTTTACCCAACATGAATCCACCTTCCTTCTGTTTCCCGCTCGCAGTTAGGATGACAAAAGTCTGCTATCTGGGTGATTATGGGCAATTTCTCAGTGCCAGAGCTGCCAGGGAGACGGAAGGGCCTCTTCTCTCCTGATGGGCAGAAAGGGCCGGGGTACTGCGCCGAGCGTATCCCCGACCAAGAACCCAGATGACGCGCCTTGACAGGCCTGCCGAGCAGCTTTTCAGGCAGCACAGCACCCCCTACAAGTGGGGAAACACAGGAGGGATGCATATCTTGGTGCAAGAAGACGGAGCTAATGCGCTCAGACATCCAGCTGATTGTGGTCGGGGAGGAAGAGCAGGTGCTGGCACATCTTCAGCTCTGCAATGCCGTGGATTAGATATTCAAACATAAAAGTATTGTTTGAGGTGCATACTGTCGCGTCGCTACTGTCTGACGGTGGATGGAGGGTTGTATTCGTCTTAAAGCGGCACAACAGCCCAACGGCGCTTCTGCGTATACTTGAAGCGCTCCAAACATATTTCTTTGCGCTTCTCTGAGTCTGCCTTTAATGATGAATAAATCACAGCTACATCATATAATTGTGAAATCTTCTTTTAATGTTATTCCCTTGCATGCTGTGTTGTCTTGGCTTCAGCCCATTGGCTCTGACATGGAGACGATGAAACGCGGGCCTTTGATTACAGGTCTTTCTCTGCTCCGCGTGATATTTAGTCTAAGAAGCGAGATTGAACGTGTCGGTTGCAGCTGACAAACAGGTTGCCTTTGTTATATTCCTCTGAGGATTCTTTGAGCTCTCAAATAATTAATTAATCTTTTTACGTTAATGGCAAGTGTCATTTTGAAGGCAGGCAGCCACTGTCATTTTTTAAATTAACTGTTATGTATCGACGGTACCTTGAAAAAAAGGACTCTTACATGTTTTCTTACATCTGTTTTATCATTTATATTTAATCAATAATCTCTCCACACTCCCATTGTCCCCTTTAGTGACATCACAACTGGTGTCGTCTTATCGTTTGAACTCACAGTTCTCAAAACGCACACATGTATAAAGAAGCATGCACGCACACACACACACACATACACACACGCACGTACACATACGCACACACAAAACCACCCGCACGCATGACCACGTGCACATGCACACGCGCACATGCATGCACGTGTGCACACCTTGCAGAAGAGAAGATTTCTGACAGGTGGATTTGAAGAAGCCACAGGTTAGCCCGTGATGCAGCCAGGCTAACCTCAGTGTGCCCATAGTGAACGTTAGCTTAAAATGTACTGTAGGCTGCAGCGTCAGCTACATAAAAGGGCATGCGCTTTTATTGCGTGTTCATTTTAGGCAATTATTACTTTTGAGTCACGCATTTCAGTTTTAATGTACTATTAAATATTCATATTTTCTGTACTAAATTCTTTCAGTGGAAATTTCAGCTTGAAGATGTGAAAACAGCCATATATTTTTAAGATGGTTGTCAAAATGTATGACGATGTTTTGTAATGGTATTTTAGCCATGATATAAACCTTTACATTTCTTTGCCAATGCTGCAGTACAAAAGTGGAAAAAATTCATCTGATCTTTTACACTAATAATATCCCTTTGTGTGATAATATGTCTTAACTATGGGTACTGTAACAGCTTGATTGCAAGATTGATTGACATTGTTGAATCCCCCCCGAAGTGATGGTCATGTAGCACTTCGGGCTGATTTCTATTCTGAGCTTTGAGGTTTCATTGGGAGGGAGAAATATCACTTTGAATCTGTGAAAAGAAAATGCTATGCTCTTTCACGAGGATTGGATTTGATCTCTTTCACAACCAGTATCACTCTATTCTGACTGTCAGTTAGTGGCTGGGGCAGAGCACAACAGCAACATCACCACATTCATCAAAACCTCATTGGTCAAATCCATCTGCTTTAATGATAACCCAACCGCTTTAGTTAGCCCAGCTTCTTGGGGGTCCACAGCTGAGGGGCGCGCCACAAAACATATGATGTTACACTGTCGTGTTGTACCTACAGTAAAAATCAACAAATACATTATGTTGCTTTATTTAGCAGATGCTTTCATCTAAAGTGACTTAAAATCAGGGTTGGGTTACTTTTTAAATGAAATCCATTCTCGTTACCAGACTAAAATTATAATCAGTAACATATTTTTTCGATTACCAAAATTATTTTTACATTATTTTAGATTACTTCACAGCTAAATGTTGTTCTTTCAAATACCATCCAAAGCAATTTACTGTATTGGTGGCACAACATCTTTCTATTTTATCTACCGTTTATGTTGCTCAGGGGATTTAAGTAGGGCTTTAATTCAATTATTGATTGACGTAAATGAAAGATCAATAAGAGAACAGCTGATTGTTTTATGCATTTTTCTTCTGCAAACGTCTTTTTTAAGTTTGAATGTAGTCCTAGAATTAATCATCTAATTAAATAAGAATACCTGTAATCTGATTCCACTATTTTAGCTGGTAACCGTAATGGATTACAGTTACTGTTTTTTGTAATCACTTACTTCCCAACCCTCCTTACAATGAGTACCAGGAGCAGGTAGGGATGCCTGCAGATAGGCCAAGCCCAGGGCTTGAACCCACAACCTTCTGGTCGAGACCCAGATCGCTGCTATTCTTTTTACAGCCCCCTGATGAAAATAACTAATATTTCAAACTGACTTTAATTTGTTTGTGTGCGTGCGTGTGTGTGTATGTGCGCGTGTGCGTGTGTGCGTGCGTGCGTGCGTGTGCGTGCATGCGTGCGTGCGTGCATGCGCGTGTGTGTGCGTGTGCGTGCGTGCGTTTGTGTGTGTGTGTGTGTGTGTGCGTGTGCATGCCTGCGTGTGTGTGTGTGTGCATGCGTTTGTGTGCATGTGCGTGCATGTGTGTGTGTGTGTGTGTGCGCATGCGTGTGCATGCGTGCGTGTGTGTGTGTGTGTGTGTGTGTGTGCGTGTGCGTGTGCGTTTGCATGCGTGCGTGCATGTGTGCGTGTGTGTGTGTGTGTGTTTGCGTGCCCCTCACAGTCCCTCCTCGTGGCCCAGCAGCTGGCCAACGCAGTGGGAGGGGTGATGTCGGGGGCGGCGCCGGGCCTGAGCCAGCCCATCCTCATCCCTTTCAGCGCGGCCGGGCACCTGGGGGGCCAGCAGGGCCTGGTGCTCTCCCTGCCCACCGCCAACCTCCAGAGCCTGGTGGCTGCCGCAGCTGCAGGGGGCATCATGACCCTCCCCCTGCAGAACCTGCAAGGTAAGATGCTTTGTGCGCACTATCTTAAGATAGGTAGTTTATGTTCAGAGTTATCTTAAGATAGGTAGTTTATGTTCAGATTTAGCTTATGCTCAGAGGTAGATTACATTCAGAGCAAGCTTACATTCAGAGTTATCTTATGCTCAGATGTAGATTACATTCAGAGCAAGTTTACGTTCAGAGTTATCTTATGCTCAGAAGTAGATTATGTTCAGAGCAAGTTTACGTTCAGAGTTAGTTTATGCTGAGAAGTAGATTACGTTCAGAGCAAGTTTACGTTCGGAGTTAGCTACACCGAGGTGAAATCGGTTTCATATTCAAGATTCAACAGACATTCACAGTCGTACCTCCGTCCAGACTCCCTTCCACATTTAGGCACTTTGGTAAAAGAGTAGGCACGTGAATAAGGAAATGTCAGCAGGCATTTAAACATTTTAGTAATAGGAAGAGTGACATTTTCCTGATGCAAATTATTGTGCAAATATGTGGCTTAGCTGTTGAAGGCTTGTTTTGATGAATGACGTCTTTATTGATTACCAATAATCAATCAATCAATGCAAATGCATTAAAATCACTTTATTTTAAATAACTTTTTCCACTTTGGTCAACAGAATCATCATTCCTAAGCCATTTTATTCTAAATAAAGATTGATCTGTTTTGTGATATACATAAAGCAACATCATAATTCAATGACTTGTGGGTCAGTTCTCTTCTGAGAACTGTTGACAGCAGTAGCTGCCTGCCTGTGAGTAATGTGCAATCAATCGATCCATCTCTATCTGGCCAAAGCAGTGATTAGCGCTGCAGCCAGGATGACAGAGATATGTGTTCACGGTGTTAAAATATAGTTTGATGGTTCACTCACCAGGGCTGACTTTAAGTGAAAGACGGCCGCACGTTCCTCCTCTGTGCAAAACGTCTTGTTTGCAAAAATACACTCCATGTTAATTTAGTTGCATGTTAAAACTGTGCTTACAATAGCCTACAAGCAGCAGATTGAGTGATGATAATCCCCGCGTCTTTTGCACAGTAAAAGGCCTATTAGTTCCAGTTTCTCATCTAATTAATAGTTTCAAACCTGCATATATTAAATCTTCTTCATTCGTAATATTCGTTCTTCTTAGTTTATCTAACTTGGAAAAATGTCATAAACAAGCTGTCTTTTAATTTTGCCGACTAAGGAAGATCAACGGACTAGACTACGGTGGCCCAACAAGTGCTAATTTATTTATAATTAAATTCCTATTGATGGGCTATAATGAAATATTTGGCGTCTGATGACATCTTATTAATAACTCATCATTGGAATGTTATCCCTGTGCTGTGCAGTTTTGTAAAGTTATATCTGTGTTCTGTTATTGTAATGCACACTGGGGGAAAAATAAAATAAAAAACGATAGCTCAACAACCTCATTCAACTCGTCGACTTTCAGCGGGCAGCCCTGGTTATTAGGTTGTATCGGCAGCAGGACGTCAACCATCAACCCAGCGGTTTGTTGAGCACATGGGAACATGGGCAGCTATGTTCATTTCCCATTTAACCAAGTAAGTATTCTTTAGGGGATTGTATCCCAAATAGCACAGAGAAGAAGCCATATTAATTACAGGTCAGCGTTTTGCAGCGTGGCACAGGAGCACTTTATGCCTCTCTCCTGTGCATAAGGGTGCACGGAACTCTACTTTGGGGAAAGATAGAAAAAAACATATATTTTCTAGCTCATCTGTCGGTCCACATAGCTGTACTTATGCTTGTCTTTTAAAATTTAATGCCCAAGTATTCTCTTTTGATCATAGTTGTAAATGGTTTTCATTTTAATGTTTAAAACATTGTCTCTTTTGTGCCATTAGATTGAGGGATGGAAGCGGGGGGTGCATCGGCCATAAATCTTCGATGAGCGAGACCCGCTAATGTAAAGAGATGACATGCTACATGTAAAGCAGTGTGTTTGGGGGCTCTCCATTACAATAATGCCAGTGCAGCGCAAAGTGCAGAGAGGAGCCGTCACCCCCTTTATATTGGGGGATGGGTAGGGATGGGGCAGATGCCTTGAGTGAGGAGATGCAGACGGATAGGGGCCTAATGGACACAAACATGCATAAATAACAGAGGCCATTGCTACGAGGCAGGGCTTTTAATAAACCTGCGTTGTACTGGATGGTAATGGGCCCAGAAGGCCTTGTCTCCATCACTCTTCGGCAGCTCCTCCCCCACACACCCCACACCCCCAGTGCGTGAGGGGTGACCCGGTAGCGAGGACTGTTTTGACGTGGGGCGCGTTGTCGTGACGATAAACGCCTCTGAGACGACAAACGGCTCTGAGACGCCTACGCTCCGAAACCCCCCCCCCCACACACACACACACACACACACACAAACACACACACTCATCACAAACACGCACACACACACACCCGCTCATCACA
>JAODTR010000013.1:2935918-2950805 GCA_025399935.1 Amblyopsis rosae
AGAGTGAGAGAGAGAGAGAGAGAGAGAGAGAGAGAGAGAGAGAGAGAGAGAGAGAGAGAGAGAGAGAGAGAGAGAGATGGAAGTATAGGAGGAAAGCTCCCTCTGTGAGGAGCCAAGGTGCTCCATATAGTCCATTGTGCTACTAGCTGTCAGGTTAAATTAGGGAGTACAGGCTCCATGAGTGTAAAAAAAATCAATACTTGATGGAAGATTGCTCCCCGGAAAATCTGTTTTGATTCCAGGATTAATTCTTGACCAAAGGCTCCAGCAAAATGACATGCCATTAGGGTTGAAAATGAACACATTCTGTGGTGGAAATTGGATGGAAATGTGTCAGGTGATTGCCCGCGCCACGCTTGTTTTGCTATCTGAGCAGGGGCGACGGGAGGAGCGGTCGCCGTCAACTGGGCCTCGGGGCGGACGCCATTTACCGAACAGACACAAGTCTGCCGTGGACGCACGAGTATTCTCCAGGTCATTGTTGTCCGGCTCCTGCAAATGCATCCCACCTAGGTGAAATGCACTTGGCGCGCCATCCTGACTCTCCTGAGGTTTACACGAACATGACGTCTGAAAATAAAATCAAGGAGAGGAGTGTTTTTTCCTTCTTCTTTTCTCAACAGTGCGAAATAAGAGATGGTAAAGTGCATTATTGATGATGAGTAATGCGTTTGGCCTGATGGGTGGCATTTCCCCGTTGCCAAACAATACATGTGAAGATGCATTGGTCAAATCAAAGTAGACTAATGCAAACATATAGTTAGAATACCATGATAACAGTAACACATCTAAGTTAAAAAAATAAAGTTTAATTAAATGATTAAATGAAAACATTATTAGGCCTAATTTTTAAAACTTATTATGGTAAGTGAAGAATGTCTGCAGAATATTTGTAATTTGGTTAAAAACTAATTAAATAGCTGGAATTATAATAAAATACAGCTATTTAATTTCTGATATATAATATCACTGTAAAATATGTTTAGATTTCCATTTAATATACTTTCCTACAATTTATGTCTCAATAATAATAATAAAAATAATAATAATCACAATAATCATACTAAGGAGATGACGTGGAGTGGAATACATTTTGAAAGATCAAATCTATCAACTGTATATTTATAATATAGTATAATATAGTATATAGTATAATAATATATAATAATATATAGTATTCTATTCTATTCTATTCGTGCACCTGTTCAGTTCAGGGACCCATCGTTAAAGTCATGTTATTAGGCTTTTTATGCCCTCACAAAAATTGCACTGAGCACAGTGACATTATGTCATGTTTTGATAGCAATCACATTCGTTCTTTCAATTTATTATAAGCAAATTGCAAACGTGTGGACTTACGTTGTCGACATTAGACTTTAAACAAGAATGTAGCGCTCTCTGCAGGTCAGTAAAGGAATAGCTAATTGACAAATTAGATCCCATTCAGATCGCTAGATGGCAGTAAACCTTTGGATTCGTCAGCATAGAAGAAGAATCGGGAGGATGCGCAGCATGATGACGTCAGATAGATTTAATTTTACATGCTTTTACGTGAGTTAGCGTCATTTTAATTCACATACGCAATGGCCTGGCTTAAGTCTGTGTCCTCCAGTGAGGACGTGTTCGACGAAGATGCGGATGAGATTGGACTGCAGAGCAAAGAGTGGAAGTGGAACATGAAGAAGCGCGCCAAAGTAATGACAGAACACTGTACTGTAGAAGGTCTCTTTATAAAGCTATATTACAGCTTCCCTAGGGCTTCCATTGGTCTCGACACTAAACGCCTCGTTTCCACATGCTTGGTGTCCGTAATTCCACGAGAAACATAATGAAGGACAATCACAGGAGGGGTTAAGACAACGATTTCTTAAAGATGATATGTAGCCTCTTTCTTAAGAGTGGCCTATTGGTTAAAGCACACTAAACATCACAAGGCGCATTGTCTCTTCAAAATACAGGCCTACGTTTATGTACTCTCCCACTTTAATTATCTATTTCATTATCTATCTATTCGCCGCAGAAGTTCCACATTTTCAATGTCTAAACGAGGCGTAAAACGCATTGTCCCTTTGCTCTGCAGGATGGCTATAGAGACGGTGTTGATGCTGGGAAAGAAGCGTCACTTCAAGTGGGTTTTAACCTGGGATATAAAGAAGGAGCAGCTCTAACAGTGCACGTTGGTCGTCTTAAAGGAATTGTATGGTAAAGTGCATAACAGATGAATAATGCAGTATTGTAACGTGCTCTTTCAAAGAGCCTTCCAGGAAATGTCGTTGTTGTTAGTGACGCCATTTGTACGCCTTCTCACAGCGCTGTTCAGTGCTGGTGCCAGACCCAGGGTCCGGACGCGGCAGCGCCTCCTGCGGTGACCGACCTGCTCCAGCAGGTGGCGCAGTACGAGGACGCGCTCATGGGAGGAATGCTCGAGGCTATGAGTAGCGCGCCATCCAGCGTGAGCGACATCTCGGAGGGCATGGAGGACCTGGGGGTGAGCCCCGGGGGGAGCCCCGGGCGTAGCGGTGAAGAGGGCAGCCGAGGGGTTAGCCGGTCATATCACTGCTGCTCCCAGCCAACAGGAGGCCTTGACCGCCTGTTGCAGTGCTGCGTGCAGTTGGTGTCGGAGCTGGGCCTGCCGCAGGAGCTGATCAATGACCTGCTGTCGCTAAAGAGCGCCGTGTGAATCCTCCTGAGAAACGACAGAGGTTATTGTAACAACATGGCAGCGTCACACGTGTGTGGACAGCCCACCTCGTAACGCTTGGTGTGGTCAGCCACACCCATGGCTACCAGGTGTGTAGCATCGAGCCCAGTGTGATCTCCGTAGACTAACAAAATATTGTGGAAATGCTTCCCAGAAGAGTGTAGGCTGTAGTTGCCACGGGAACGGGGGAGGGGGGGGGTAACAATGTTAATTCCCTGGAGTTGGAACGATGTCCAACAAGGTCACATGTGATGGTCTGGTGTCCACATGCTTTTGGCCATGTACCTTTTTGTTAAGGGTAAATTAATTTGGTAAAAGAACAATTTCCATAAACTAAAGTGTATATATTGTAAGATAAGTTCAGCTAGGTTTCTTTTAAAATACATTTGTATAAGGACTGAAATAACCATGATTCTGTTTTTTTAAACGACATTCTGTAAAACATCAAATGTGTGTCATATTTTTGGAGTGTTTATTTTTACTTATACCTATGTTTTGAATTTAGCTTGAGGCCTGAACTGTGATGTTGAAATAAGCAAATGCTATTTAAAGCTCTGGGAACATCAGCCAGTCCAATTAATCTCGAAATCTGTTTAAAGAGGTTTGTGTTACAGTAGATCCCTTTACTTTAACGTTTAACATTGCCAGCATGGACTGTTTAACAATGTGTTCAAAAAGAAATGACAAAGTACCCATGTGTTTATTAGATTTAGTTTGAGTGTGTTGGTGTATGGAGAGTGTGAGATGATAATCAGGACACATTTTGAGAAATTCTGATGACCCAACAAAGGTTTGCAAACCCCATGTCACAGCATATAAGATTTGTAAAACTATTTGAAAATAAGAGGGCAGCCTTTGTAGGTCTAGAGTAGGATGAATCGCTGTGTTGAGACTTCCCAAAACGTATGATTTTTGTGCCGGAGAAGTCATGCTAAAACCTTGTACTATAAGAATTGCTTTTCCTCAATTGCTGGAACAGCCTAATTTTATCAAATGTTTACAAATGTATAAATACATTAAACTGTCCAAACATGTTACTTCTGGGTTCCATCTGCCCTCAGACAACACACACTCGTCATAACACATTCACGCTGAACAGTTTTACTGCTAGAGATGTTTACCATGGTTTTCAGACGGGTTAAAATGTTGTCAAAACAGCACAGACCTATCTCAGGAACACACTGGAAAGATAAATTCACAATACTGAAAAAAGTAAATACATAGGGTACTGTATGTTTTTCCTTAAAAACCAGACCTTTGATATGTCACAGAGAAAACAAAATGCAAAAAGGCTTTATTTTCAAATGCAACAAATGTGCTAATGTGCATGTTAGTCTCATATGAGCCCACGATGAACTAGTGGCAAGGACTTCAGAGATTACATGTCTTGCTTTTGTTGTTGGCCTCTTGTCGTGCAACTTGGGCATTATTTTGATACATTGCTCCGAATCATGTGTTTGTAATCATTAAATATTGCAGTACAAAATGTGATACAGGTATCAGTATAGTACTAAACATAATTATATCACTGTAAAATGACTAGTAGAGCAAATACTGCAAACAGAGACATTGGAATCATTGAATAGAATTAAAATATTTATGAAATACAATAACAATATATAGTGTTTTTTCCCCTTCAATTAAAGCAAAATAATTACCTATAAAAAATGCATAAAGAAACTACAGCAGTAATGCATCAACTACATACTGTAGTGTTCCTCACCTGGCTTACTGTAAAAAGCACAACAGTATTGATTACTGTACATAAACTCTTGTGAATTTCTGTACAGTAGCCACAGCTTCTGCCACATGACAATAGTTTTCATTAGCCATTACTATAGCATCTTGGTATGTGAATCCAGGCCTGACACTGGTCTGCTGTGATACGTGTCATCCATGGCCTAAGCCCTTATATGACGGCCCCACAACCACCTCTCAGAAAGGGTGCTTGTCCCCTTCAATTCCTTTGACCGCCACATCATCTTCCTCCTTCTACTGCTTGACCTCTGTTGTGACCTGGATCACCTGTCAGCTCCATGTTACAGTATCACTCACTATGTTGTAGGTGTTGTAGATGTTGTAGATAAGTGTTACAGTACATTTTGAGGAGTTCTATCAATTCATCGTTAGATCATTGTAATGATATGAATAGACCGTCATCTCAAATGTAATGTTTCAATTGCATTAGGAAATGGTAACACTTTGATGTTGTGTCATATTTAACAGGTGATCGGAGTTCAAATAACGACTTATCTTGGGTTTGTGTGTTTTATCTTGTTAGTTGTGGAAATTTGCATCAGTCATGCTTTTTGTATCTATAGTAGTGAAACATGACACAAAGGTCGTGAATTTTGGGGCAACGTGGTTTATAATAAAATAAATAAGCACAATTATTAGGTTGACCAATCATATAGATAGAGCATGTGTTTGCTGTAGTAGCCTATACGTCTAATAGTGCAATTGATTACTGGTATTCATTTGGCCACTCTTGTGGAAGGTTTTTGCATATTGAAACGCTTGGAAAGGGGAATAGTGTTTATACTTATCACGAATGTGTTTTTGTGAATGGCGTTTGTCTGCTAACCTATTTTTGTGTTTAGCAATCGAGAAAAACGACCTAACCAAGTCGTCTACCAATACGGTAGCCTACCTTAACTAACCACTAAGCCAAATATAGTTCCCACATGAACGAGGAACACCGGAACACAGCAGATTCACATGATTATGACGTCAGTGGTGAACTGCGCGGATCAAGCCATGACCCTGCTCTGGGTAGGTTAGTATTCAGTGCTCCTGCTTTTAGTTCAACTATTACATTTAACAACAGAACTGCGCCGTGTTTAACTACAATGGCGTACATGTGCGGACAGTAAACCACGTGTAGTACAGTACTGTAGTGTAAACGACCACCATGCTTTGTAACGTAGCTAAGTTACTGATAGCTAGTTAGCAAGCTACTCTAGCTAGAAGTCTAGCTAACTAGCGATTGTCGCCTGACTGAAACTTTATGCGTTAGTATGTACAAAGGTGTCATAAAACACAGCGGATGGTTTGTCTTTTACACTGGGAGACTAAACACGCGTTGGACGGTAGGATTAAATGGGACATGATACTGTCACTCCCTTTGAACCCATGGAAGCTTCGTACAATACATTATATTTCATATAATTAACATGTTAACTAATGTCAATTGCACACTCCCTAGTATAAACACAAAGGTGAGCTTATTGTAAACGCTATGCGCGATCCTAATGTCTAACAATATCGCCATATAACGAGTGTGGTTTCGCTTTCTCTTTAGGCACTTTCTATTGACTTTAGCAATGGCAACTTTCGCAATGGACTCTTGAGTGTGCTCCGTGCCATTTGGCAACGCGGCCAGAAAACCCAGAGCCAGACCTGGAGAGGTTCGGGAAGCTTTTGAACCGAGAGGTCGCCTGAAACTTGCGTCTGCCTTCCAGAGGAGAGGTTGCAGATGGGGACCGGTTGGTCCTCAGGTGCGTGCTCCTGCTGCTCTACTGCATCGAGTCCCTGTGACACTGTGGAGAAAAGCGGGTTGTTGGAAGGCTGCGTGAAATCCGCAGGGCCCGCTGCCGACACGGGGGTTGTTGGTGCCTTCCAGAGCAGTCCTGAAACGAATGACGTGAGGTGAGGAGGTTTTGATAAAGCCTCTGGAAGGACTTCCCCATTGGTGTTTATTTAGTCTAATTAGACCTCTCATTTTTTATTGTGTGTTTAATGCCTTCAGGTGCTTGTAAGATGAAGTGTCTTTTATTTTTATAGGCAATTAATGATCACAAAACAAACAAAAACTACAGGGGGACTGTTAAAACATCCAACAATATTATTGTCCAAACATATTTGATTAAATATTGTATGTGTATGTTTTTAAGCTGTAAATATATTTTTATCTGGCAGATATTTAAGTCTTTATCCTGGTTAAATAAAGGTGCATATACGTGTTTGTGTGTGTGTGTGATATGCGTCCTATCTGCCATGTTTCTCAGCAAAGCGATCGCTGAGGTGGTGCTCTCCCCAGAGGACGAGGCAGTGAAGAGTCCCCAGGCCATAACCGCCCAGCTGTGTAAAACTCAGGAGAACGGGTCCATTCCTCAGCGGCCCGGAGAGACGCAGGGCGCCCCTGCCGATGGAGTCTCCGTCCTCCGTGAAAACTCCCCTGGCGAGGACGCGGAGGAGCTGGACCCAGACCACGGCACCCCCATCAGGTCACGTTGCACTTTACAGGCGCGGGAGATGGAATGTGCCACGCCCAATCAGGAGGCCACGCCAGAGCCTGGCGTTGCCCCTAGCGACCACCTGTCAGCTGAACGTCTCGGGCCTCAGTCACGCTGCCTCGAGAGCCCTTCCGTCGGGGCGGACATTTTGCCCGGGAGCGTTGCCCCGGAAACGGCCTGCGATGATGATGATGATGATGACGACGATGATGATGGTGACAAAGAAGCTGAAGATGAGAGCTGTGGCATGGCCAGCGTTGAGGCCACGCCTCCACAAGCTCACCCTGCCTCGCCGCTCCACAACCAAGCCACCCAGACCAGTGGGGAGTCGAACCGCCTGCTAGAACGTCCGCCCCGGTCTCCCACCCAGTGAGTCACGTGGGGGGGGGGGGCCTGTACCTCTCGCACCGCCCATGTGTTCAGCTCAGAGAGGCACGCTCCAAGTAATTTAGAACGGACGCCAGCGCGACTCTGCGACAGTGGGCGGAGCTACGCTCGACAAATCAGAGTTGAGAACTTTTCTACTTTATGCTAATTTCCATCGAGCCGTTGGTGACAAGAGTTTGGCGACTACCAATGGCAGGACAGGTGTTCTCTCTCTCGATAGCTAGCTTAAAATCCCTCGCTGTTCAAGTGCCTGTTCACGGTCCATAGTGTAATAACAGTATTTATACAAACGTTTCCCTCCAAAATGTACATTTGTTTTGAGGGAATGCACACTATTTGTGCGTTTTGATTTGACAAATTTGACTGTAGACCTCACGCCAGTTCAAGTTGCTGGCGTAAGACAGCCGCTCCCGAGCCTGGGGTTTGGACAGAGGGCTTGACGACAGCTCATCAGCGATTGAGCGAGTTGAATACGACGGCGGTGTGAATGCAGGGTAACTCAGCGGAAGTCGTTTTAACTTGGAAAGTTGTCTTGTTGTCAACAACATATCCAGTTATCGTGGCAGTGATTTTTTTGTCAGTTAGCTCCAGCAGCTTCTGCTCCAGTTGTCATGGCAGTGAGCTGTCAGTTGGCGCTATCAACTCCTGTGTGTGTCCAGTGCCGTGGAGGAGGAGGGTGACCTGGAGGAGGAGAACCAGAACCAGAGGATGGCTTCTGAGGTTGGTTCGGAGGCCGGGCTCTGCCCAGGTGTCCCCGAGACAGATCTCCAGTCAGCCTCCCCACCTCTGAAGCCAAGAAGCCCTGCCTCTTCCGCCAGCGAGCCAGAAATCTCTGGCCCACCTCCAGCCAGCGCGAGGTCAGTGGGTTCACGTACAGCTAGCGTATCAGCCAAAACAGCCAGCCTGTTTACTGAATGACGTGTTGTTTTTGCTAGTCTCCTTGTGGCCAGTAGGGGGCGTAAAGACCCCACATCTAGGTCAGACGCTCAGTAAGTAACTAAATCCATTTATGAGCTCCCAGAAGGTCATGGTGTGATATGGAATGTGTATGTCGCTGAAAACAACACCTGACGCTGCTTGCAATGGTCCAGGGTTATTTTCAAGCCATATATGTAAATATAAATTGTGTTGTCGTAGAGGGCTTTGGTTAATGGGAGTGCTATAAGGTGACCGAGGTGGATTCTTAAAGGTAAGCTAATACTATAATATAAGCTATTACTATGTCAAAGGCACTCTAAACAGGACTACCACACTCCTCAGCAGATCCCATGTAATATGTGCCTGTGCACACCGACCTGATGCCTAGTCCACTTGTGCATGGCTATTTGTAATCACCTAGCTATTTCTGTGCAGCATATACAGTACCATCGCAAAATATGGAGTTTTAGCAGAATTGTGTGTGTGTCCACAGCTCTTACTGTGACCAGGGTGCAAAGCTCGACTGTCAGAGCGAGACGGCCCCCGCGGGCCACGGGTGCTCGGAGGGGCCCGTGGAGCCCACCGATTGGCCGACGGGGACGGACGCCCCGGAGGACACGCAGACAGAGAGCGGTTCCTCCGAGATGCTGACTCAAGACCAGGAGACTGATGAGCCACCGGCGGGGGGAGAGATGACTGGGGGAAAGGAGAAGCTGCTGACACCCACAGCTGCTGACGAGACAGAACAGGAAGACTCTGCAGAGGACGTGAATAGGTCTGTGAAGCCTCGTGGTGTTGGGTGCTCGCAGACGCACGACCACTTCTGTAAAGTGTCAGTAGCTGCGTTTACACGGACCCTAATATTCTGATTGGAATCAGGTTAAAAGCCCAAACCGAATGAAGACGCTCCTTATGAAGACCTCCATCGGAACACAATGTCCCAAACAGAATTAAATATAATTTCAGAAACCAATTGAAAGCAGAATGGTAGCATGTAATCAGTGTAATCTGATTACTTGGTTGCGTTCTCCTGCGCGTGGCTCAAGTCAAACTTTATCATCTTCGTCATCAGATGGGAAGGCCCCCAAGCCATATTCCATATTGACACTCAGCGCAGCTCGTTTCAGCTCTACTGTTGTTACTATGCTGAAATGATTGGAGACAAGGCGGTACAGCAGCTGTACAGTCTGGACAGAAAGATTTGCGGTGCATGTAAATAAAGGAATGGGGGCTACGGTGGAGGTGAGCCAGTCCAAACAGCCTCACTCTCCCTGACGTGCCTGGCTGTTAGCCTTCCTGCTAGCGTGACACGTTAAATTACCTATCTACATAGTGTTACATCTATTCCCACTAATTGCTGCGCATTTAAACACCAAATTATTTTATATGACATTCCATGTAAACGGGTTACATATCGGAAGGAAAGATTTCATTCAGAATGACAAAATTCAAGTTGTCCATTTAAACTGTGGATGGCACAATCCAATTCTTTTCACTTTCGGTATCTGCCGATACACAGTACCGATCTGATTCCAATTTATAAATTGGGTATCCTCACTGTGACTGAGGAAGAGACTGGGAATCATGTTTGTGTAAGGAACCATCAGGCTTGAACATTGCTTTCCTAACTCTGTAAAACATAATGTAAAATGGGATATAAATTAATATACGGAAATATTACAATGTTGTGCATTAGTTTCAGTGGTTTGGTTTAAGTTAGGTTGTAAAGTAAATGACAGACAATCCCTATTTTAAGACTTAAGATGCATTTGATACACCTGCTGCTGATAGTGTGGCCTCGGTAGGTTAGACATGGCTGATGCTTGACAGTAGACCTAGGGCTGGGCGATGTGGACAAAAAATAATATCCCGATATATTTAGGTTGAATACCGATACACAATATATCGGTATTTTCTATAAAGTTGGCTAAATCCTTCAGGCATAGAGAAAAAAACAGCAAACCCGACGGAAATGTGAAATTTTTAGCGACATTAATTGACGTGAGCTTTCTCTAGTGTCTCCGCCCCTTTGACACTCTGAACGCACGTGCAGGCATGGAGGGAGAGACAAACAAATAAAAAAAGTCATGAATAAATGCATAATATAACTATATCGACATAAACAATATTGTCAAATTGTATATCTCTTTTGAAAAAATTCCGATATGTATATATATCGGTATATCGCCCAGCCCTAAGACCTACGCATGTAAATCAAAATCGGTTACAACTGTCCAATTGTCACAGATACCGATCAAGCTATTTAAGTCAGTATCGGACCGATCTTAGTATCGTATCGGTGCCACCCCTAATGTAAACCCAGCTACTGTTTGTGTGTGTCTGGCTAGCTGTTACAGTATCATACCAACCCGCCGGCTTTCTGTCCCCGTGCATTAGTGATGAAGATCTGTACAGGGCCGCTGAAGAGCTCTACCCAACACTGTCTAAAAGAGCCAGACTGGAGCCTCCGCTGGAGATCACATGTCAGTACAGCTGTTAGCCAAACTTCTTGGGTCCGTTGCGCCGGGTGCCCACCAAATGCGTCCAATGCGTTGCGCCGGAAGTCATTCATTGTCAATGGGGCAGTCCAACTCTAAGCGCTGGGAATGACACACTTGTCTGCATTCCTGAAGGCAGCATGCATTCATTATGTTTAAATCTTCTTCTTATTTTTTGCCGTACGGCAACGTACAAGATTCAACCGGAAGTTTGAATAGTTTTGAAATAAAGTAATGGATATCATTTTATAAAGTGTTAAAAAAAAAGCATACAACATTTTTTATTTGGGCGAATCTCTTAATTATATCTAATCTACTTATAGAACATTTTTGAAAAATATCTCTATTTTCGTCGACTGAAAACAATGGATATTTACTAGTTTAGTGGTTCACAGTGTGGTTGTAGTCTTATTAATTTTAGAGGCATATACAAACATCAAATCATATGTTAATTACACAAACATCGTGGTTATTGTACAGTAAAGTCCACGATAAGCCTAGTAGTTTTTTAGATTGCTAATATATATTGTACTCTGGCAGAGAGTACCGGTTCTGGCTGCAACACGCCCACGCTCGGCCAGTTTTTCTTGCTCATTTCCGTTGAACGCATGCAAAATATTTGATGCATTTGGTGGGCACTCGAAGATTTGTCACTGTAAGATGTATTGAAAAGGACCAACTTGGCTTGTAATGCCGGTGCTGGTCAATTCGAGGTGCAAACACCCACTTTGGCTATCTAGAGCCCTTTATTCCATTAGTTTTGGGCAGAGCCATGTAGGAGATAGTCGTGTCAACTGCGTTCATTCCAGTGGACCATTAATTCACAGCAACGGTGGATCGTGGAATATATACTGTAGATGCATTTATTGACTAGAATATATACTATAGATCCATTTATTGACTAGAATATATACTGTAGATGCATTTATTGACTAGAATATATACTATAGATGCATTTATTGACTAGAATATATACTATAGATGCATTTATTGACTACAAATTACCGAAAATGTCAGTTATGTTAACTTTTAATACATTTGTAAAAGGGACCATGTACAAAATACATTAACCTCAAAAGAGAGGAAAGATGCCTTTTACCATATTTAGCTTTAAGCTAATTTCCATGTGCAGTCTCTGAGCAAGTGTTTCTGTTATGTTTTGCAAGGGCGCCACACATTAGCATCAGCATCCACAAATTAGACATCGCCATATCCCCTTGCAATCCCCTGTATTGTGATATATATCGTATTACTGCCAAGTATGTCCTGGAACTTCATGAACCATGTGATTATTTAGAATTACGAACTTACATTGGCGCGACTCTCTCTTCTGCATGGCTCTGGATTTGGGTGAAAGATGACAGCAGCCAGAGCTTTGGTAGTGGGCCTTTGCCCCCCCGACCCCCTCTGTAAACAAGCCCCTGCTGATGCCCGCTGCTCCTCACCCTCCTCCCTGTGCCTCAGGTCCACAAGTGGGCCCGAGCTGCAGCGTGGCGCCCCCGGTGGACATCCTGCGTTACTGCGAGAAGGAGTGGAAGGGACGCACTGCCAAGAGCGCCCTCATCAGGAAGGTTGGTGGCACTGCGCCCAATACCGTTTATAACAGGTGCTTCGGCTTACTCTCCTTTTGGGTCACATGGGTTTCACCAATGCCACGCCCCTTTAGGAGACCCGTTTTAACAAGCCACATATCTTCCTGACATAACATGGCCTTTTTAAGACGGACAATTATGAATAAAATTGACATTGTTCGAGACTTGACGACCTCAGCAGCGCCTTCGTGAGGTATTATTATTCATGTTTATTATCTTTGCAGGGCTCCCACTGGTTAAGGCATGTTTGGTGTGAATGTTGACATGTTTGCAGCATGTTTCATTGCCTTGCTGGCTCGTTGCTTATAGATCAAGTCAGGGAATTTGACATTTGACTCCCAAGTGGGAACCCTGTATTTACTACCGTTGACGCCATGGCAACGCGGCGGGGTGACCACGCCCACTTAGACCACCGGGCTTTGAGGCGCCGCTTCTTGTGCGTCTCCAGGGGTACCAGCTGATGTCCCGTTGCCACGGCAGCCTGCGGCGGGTGCGGGGGGACAACTACTGCGCCCTTAGAGCCACGCTGTTCCAGGTGCTGTCCCACTGCAGCGCCACGCCTGCCTGGCTGCAGGGCCACGGCGCTGCCATGGTAACGCACAGCACACACACACACACACCAGCCACCTGGAGGGGCTTTGTGTTGGGGGGGGCGGAGCCTCACTGTGGTGTGTTGGGGGGCGGAGCTTCACTGTGGTGTGTTGTTGACAGTTGCCCCGGGAGCTGGAGGCCAGAGACGGGCTGCTCAGCCAGTGGAAGCTCCCTGCCGCCTGCCAGCAGGGGGCCCCGGACGAGGACCTCAGCCAGCGTCTGACACGCTACGTGCAGCTGCTGCTCGACACGGTACGCGCACACACGCACACAAGCAGCTGCTGCTCGACACGGTACGCGCACGCACGCGCACACACAGATGCAGCTGCTGCTCGACACGGTACGCACGCGCACACACACACAGATGCAGCTCGACACGGTACGCGCACACACACGCAGCTGCTGCTCAACAACAGTACACACACACGGTACCGCCGGTGTCCGTAGCGCACGCAAGCTGCTGTCCTCACTGTGACGCGCTGTTAGAGGTGTTCATGTGTTTGTTTAGCCCATGCATGTAGCAAGGCAGACGCACCCAATGCACCTCTTTGAGTGACAGAGCAGACACGCCCACATGCGATAGCTACAATGGGGCTTGGCTACAGGAGCTACGAGCTCGCTGGCCGTGTGAATGCAGGGTTAGCTAGGGCTGTCTCCCAGCCCGGTGGCATCAGTCAAGTCCCACGTGACGTCTTCCATAATGTGGCAGCAGTCCCTCTTGTCCAGTCCCACATCATTACAGCAAGCTAATGGTGCTCCAGAGGCTTTAGGTGGATCCACAGCCTCACAGGCACACAGCGTAGCCACGCTGACACCAGAACAACGCAGGTTGCTGTTCCCGTGTTCCCTCAGGATTCTGTGTTTAGTGCACACAGGTCATTAACGTGTTGCTATGATCACAATCAGCATCATATATCAGATGCTGTTATCCAGAGTCACATTACTAGTGCTACTAGAAGGTAGAGGTCAGACATTTAATTACACCGGGGGCTCGAACCCATGACCATCTGGCCAGGAGTAACGCACCTAGACCACTAGACTGCCCCGCTCCTCTGATGCGCTGTGGTCTGCTGGTGTTTTTGTGAAATGAACAATAGCAAGCAGTGTAGTTAGCATTCTGCGTGATGCTAACGGGTTACATTCTGCGTGATGCTAACGGCATGCTAGGCATATAACGGCCAAAGACCGTTATCAATCAAAAATATCTTTGGTGCCCCGCTAACCCTTCTAGCATGCTATGCTAGCTGCTATGCTAACTGTACAGTACTCATTTACTGTGGCCAGAGACCCTTAATAACATAATAATATCTTTGGTGCGTCGCTATGCTAAATGTATAGTACTTGTTGTGGTGCATGCGTGCGTGCGTGCATGTGTGCAACAGTGGCGCGCGGCGGCAGCCTGCCCCGGCGACGAGGAGCGGCGGCGGCTGTGCGAGGACGTGTTCCAGGGCGGGGAGGACGAGCTGGGGCTCCTGGAGGCCCTCAAGCTGCTGATGTTGGGCCGCGCCGCCGAGCTGCACGCGCTCATGCAGGCAGGCGGGGACGTGCCCGTCTTCTGCTGGCTGCTGTTCGCCCGCGACTCCTCGCAATGCCCCCGCACCTTCCTGGCCAACCACCTGGGCCAGGTGGGCTTCAGCGGGGGCCTGGAACAGGTGAGGGGAGGGGGGGGGGCACACGTCTGGCTTTTAAATGGTAAATGGATTTACTGGTTTGGTTCCCAACTGAATGATGTATGTAGCAAGTACAGCAAAAAAAGATGATGATGATGATAATAAAAATTATTTAAAAAATATAGGTATAGAGATTTTTTTAGGTAGTTTTTTTTTATTATTCAATTTAAAAAATAATAATATATATATATCTATATATTTTTTGTATTTTTAATAGCTTATTTTATTATTATTAATAAATTAAAAAAAATAAATTATATATATATATATATATATATATATATATATTTGTTTT
>JAODTR010000013.1:2950905-2965241 GCA_025399935.1 Amblyopsis rosae
CTCCGCCCCCTTCACTTCCATAGGGTGCTCCCTCAGAAGCTCCCCCCCCTTCAATGCCATAGGGTGCTCCATCAGAAGCTCCCCCCCCTTCAGTGCCATAGGGTGCTCCCTCAGAAGCTCCGCCCTCCACACATAGCAAACACATATAGAAACACTAGATTATTTTTTCAGCACGCAAACAAAACAAGCAGCTAGCGCACCGCAAGGAGATATTCTGTGAATTTGAGGTAAAGTGTATCATCTTCCACTCGCTGACCTTTAAAGGCAGGGATAGGCATTCGCAAGAACGCTTGCTAATGTTGAGCTCAAATAAAAATAGTATCACTTCGTGGTCCTCCACGGCGCCTCCTCACACATCGAAATGCATTGTGAAGCAAAGCGTTGTACTACGGCTTCGTTGAGCGGTGTTCCCCTCTGATGATACAATTTACAAAGCCAGGGCTGTGTAGAAGAATCACATTTTTTCAATGCACAGAGAAAAGTAAGCTAGCGAAATGCAAGGAGATATATTTGACAAAAGTGCATTAGCTTACATTTAGCTTGGAATAGCACATTTAGGTGCTGTAGCACCTCCGGTGCACTAGGGGTCAGGCTTCTGAGTAACAGTAGGGTAAAGTAGACAGCCTGCATAAGTGTGTGAGTATATGCCAGTAGTGCAGATGTACCGCCTAAGATATTTGAATAATAGCAAGATGGAGCATTGTAATGCATTTCACGCCTCTGGTCTCTTAAGTGGGCGTGTCACCAACACGTTGCTGTGGGGGCTGACGTAGGCAGCGCCCAGACAGCTCCATCTACCACGCACGGCCTGGAACACAGTCCATTCACCCCAAAACAGTGTGCTGCAGGCCTCAGATTGGTCGTAGGTACTCGTAGGTAATAAACTCAAAATACCAATCAACGTCCCCAGAGAGAAATGATTGGTAAGATTATGTTGAAATCCATGTACCTCCCAATTAAACTGCATGGAACACTGGGTCGTTCTGGTCTGCTTAACGGGTGAAAAGTTATCCCCTCCTTCCAAAAGTGAAGTGTCCTCTGTGTAAAGCTCTCTGGTACTGGATGTGACAGAGATGAGCCTATAAACAACGCAGGAGCAGCGGAATTGGTTCAGCTCAGAAGTGCAGTGTGGCGATATCGCGCTATTGACGTAAATTATATTATACAGGGCCAGGCGCGAACAGCCTGACAAAATGTGACATTAGAGCATGTCACATTGGTGCCGACCAATTGAATGCCAGTTCACCAGATTCAAAACATCATGCTGTGCATAGAAACACAGCGTCGCTAGCAGCCTGTACCGTACAGCGGAATGCAGCACGTCATGTAGCGCTACTTACTGGAAAGATTGAGCGTGCAAAACCCTGCGATCAAGCAGGACAGAACAGGCTGCTTGCTGCCGAAAGGAGCAGGGTGTAACGCCGACCTGCGTGAGCCTATAGTGTCGCGTCAGTCATGCTCAACTTGACGTTGAAACTTCAAACTTGACGTGCTTGCAGTACGGAGCAACACGCTCTGGCAGTCATCAGCGGTCTCCACGTGACTGTATAATGAGCCAAGCACCACGTGTCTTCACGTCCCTTCACAGACACTTCTCTGGTGCATCGTTTCACAATAGGAACAGAAAACGTGCTCTGGAGACACAAACTCCCGTTCCCCTCTGCCTGACGCTGCCTACATAAGGATATGTTATTCCTGTTGCATTCACTGCTTTAGTTTAGTCTGCACAGAGGCAGTGACACAAATCCTGCTGGTGCATGGAGATCACCCTGACAACCAATAACCACAAGGCAAACATATCTAAGGACGTATCTGTTGGCGATTTCATATGAAGCACTGCTTTCTGATAAAGAGAAGCTAGTCTATTTAAGAGGCAGTATGGCCAAACTTCCTTATTTCAAATTGTGCAGCAGGCTATACTGTGATAAGTTCACGACCATTTAAATAACCAGACAATGAAGCTACATAGCTTTTAGGTACCAAACACACGTATTGGTCTGCTTTAATGTAGTTAATTGCTCAGGGATACTGTTGTTGCAGTCAATTAAAAGAAGGTAATTTAGCAGAGTAAAGTGGCATACGTCTTGCTCAAGAAAGCTTACAGGTAGACAGGGAATCAAACCCTCAACCTTTCTGCATGAGTCAACCTAACCACTTAGGCTTTTTTCCAATGGCGTGCAAGAGATGGAGGCCGGCAGATCGCATCAAAGTGCAGAATTTCTTCCTGTGGGAGATGCACGGCTGACTTATAAGAGATGATGCACTCACATCTCGTAGTATATTCTTTAAAGCCCACAGAGGGTTATTAATGATCCAGTGATAGCCTGCCCCTGAATACTTACTAGCAGCCTAAATCACAGGAACAATTACTACATGTGTTGGAATGGAAGGGTACATTTGAGAGGTTTAATATGTCTCATAAACCAAAGAATAGCACTTTTCCATTGCAGTCAACACTGCATCAGAGCTGCTGAAAGGTTGCATTAGCCCGCCCCGACATAGTCTGAAACCTGACTTCCGTTAAATTTCACTTCCACTTTTCAGGACCTGAGTCAAGAGTAGGCGAGGCACTGCGATGACAAGATCAATGTGTGGTATATAGTGGTATTATTATAATAATACTAATAACAATAATACCTGTGAAGTCAAGTAAAAGAGCATGCAGTATCCACACAGTATGCCAAGCCCTTAAATAGATGCACATTTGACTACTGAACCCAATATGATAAGATCTGGGTGAATAGATATGGTTGGTTGTTGGAAGGGAGCACACACAGAAAATGGCAAAATATATTAGTAGGAATAGCAGCAGGTTATCAATATAATTGATAATTAAATATCAATGATATCAATATATTTGATTACTATTGTTCAGATGCATCTCTGAAACAATCCAAGCTGAATCCTCAGTAATACAAAAATAAGGCAGCAATTGTATCGTTGTCAACGTCTTAAGTGGATATTGTATTATATCTATCATTAATGCATATCCTATATGCATCTAATACTACTAATGCATAATTTAATATCAAATATGTTAATGGTTCCTTCCTATTGACAAGTGAAAAGAGATCTGAGCAAGCTACGGTTTAGCAGCGAGTGTGCCATATATGGTCTCTACTGTAGCCTACAGATGGGAGGAAATACTTTATATGGGTCAGGCATTAAACATTTTGTTGCATAAGAAATATAGCGCATGTACTAGCGCATGTAGAGTTAGGACATCTGCTATTCTGTATCACGGCGAATCGGACATGTATGTAGTAGGCTATTCCTTCTGCGAAAACTGTTTTGGCATGTAAAATGTATCACAAGCGATCTGAAGTCTCCTGTCGCCGGGTGCGTTTGAGATTCGTGGTCTATTATCTATTTGAGGACTAAATTTGCTCTCGGGGCGAGAGCGACTGAATGGCAACTGGTGGAAAGTCGCGTTAGTCTGTTGTGACCACGAAATGAATGGAGTTATGAATTACATTACCTTGCAGCTCGTTGAGAATCGAGGGAGTCGACGTTTCTAACCCACCACGCTAGCCGGAGGAGCTGTAGGAGCGAAAGCGGTTCGCTGTTGCGGTTTCCGGGTTTGTTACTCGCGTCATTTTGCCCGTAAGACAAAAAGGGGCTCGATTCGTGTCACTACGTGAAGCGGAGTCCTCTTGAACTGCATCTCTCTCCTGCATATTCAGTAGCATCCTACCCTACCGCACCCCGCCTATGGGCAAATGTAGTTCACACAGTTGTTCGCCAGACTTATTTATTGCGTTTATTTATTTGTAGGCTATTTATTATTTGTTTGCCATCTGGGTTTCATAAATTTACACTAATTGAAAAAGTGAGTTGCTGATCTGTTTTTATTTATTTCTTGATAATATATTATGCTATTTGTGTCATCACAAAAAAAAAGTTGTTTATTTTATTAATTTTGTGGGAGTGTGTCAGCATTTGAAACATCAACATGACAACATGTAATTTATTTTGTGTAAAATATGATTAAATATTAAAATAAAGCGTTAGGCTATTGAGGCTATGAGATGACTTGACAACGTTATAACGTAACCTAGGCCTATTATTGCATGTCGCCCCACGATTGGATGCTGTTTCGGGAAACACCTGTACTCAATTGCCTTTATTGTCGTCAAGTCAAGTCTCCCCTATAAAACCTATTAAAATTCCAGCCACTGTCCGTTTATAAATCTGAAGACTGAGTTTCGCAATTGAGTTACTAAAACGTTAACGGGCCACTCTCTGGAAAACAGCAGCACGTTCATTAAGATGAGCAAAGAGAAGACCCACGTTAACGTTGTCATTATCGGCCATGTGGACAGCGGTAAGTCCACCACCACAGGCCACCTGGTCTACAAATGCGGCGGCGTCGACCAGAGGAGAATTGAGAAGTTTGAGAAGGCCGCCGCACAGGTATGTATATGCCCCAGTGGGTTTGTGACTGCGCGTAACGACGCAGGCCAAACTGCCTTAATTATTGAATTACCTGCGCCTTGCGCTGCAGATGGGGAAGAGTTCCTTCAAATATGCCTGGGTGTTGGACAAACTGAAGGCCGAACGCGAGCGTGGGATCACCATTGACATATCCCTGCTGAAATTCAACACGCAGAAATACACCAT
Source organism: Amblyopsis rosae (assembly GCA_025399935.1). NCBI lineage: Eukaryota > Metazoa > Chordata > Actinopteri > Percopsiformes > Amblyopsidae > Amblyopsis > Amblyopsis rosae. The sequence continues at coordinate 2,955,526 of JAODTR010000013.1, forward strand.
GACAATAATCGACGCACCAGGCCACCGTGACTTCATAAAAAACATGATAACGGGCACATCACAGGTAAGCGCTTCGATATCTCTAAATTACTGCGCATGCGTAATTGGCCTCCATGTCTTCCAAAACTACGTCTACAAGCTTCTGTCACTAACTCCTCACTGACTGCAGGCTGACGTCGCTCTCCTGGTGGTGTCCGCGGCCAAAGGAGAGTTCGAGGCGGGCGTGTCCAGGAGCGGCCAGACCAGAGAACACGCACTGCTGGCCTACACGCTCGGCGTGAAGCAGGTCATCGTGTGCGTCAACAAGATGGACGCGACGGAACCGCCCTACAGCCAGCAGCGCTTCGATGAGGTCACGCGTGGCGTGACCACGTTCCTGAAGAAGATTGGCTACGACTCGGCGGCCGTGCCCTTCGTACCCGTCTCGGGCTGGACCGGGGAGAACATGATAACGGCCACACAGAAGGTAACTTCCCATTGGCTACTGTGACAAACGACCCGATCAATAGCAACCAATGGTGCAAATTGTGTATTTAGTACTTTTTTTACCTCTAGGTAACTTGTCGCCACACCTGCACACATCAATGGGTGGGAAAACGCTGCCAGGCCTGGCTTAAGGTTTCTACTCACAATTGTTTGTCTATAGAAACCATGATAATGAGGTGTTCCCCACAGATGCCCTGGTTCCAAGGCTGGAAGGTGAGGCGGAGGGAGGGGCTGTCCAGCGGCAAGACTCTCCTGGAGGTGCTGGACTCCATCCACCCGCCCGTGCGCACCCTCAACAAGCCCCTGCGCCTGCCGCTGCAGGACGTCTACAAGATCGGAGGTGATGACTCTTTGTCCTAATTGACCGACTTCCAAGCCACACCCCTTTTTGCTTTGTTCTCCAATATCAGTTGAGCAAGTTTGGAATCTGAGAACCTCAACCAGCTGTCCAGTTTACCCCTTTTGTAGCCTTAAATCATTATAACCGATTTGTCCAACTTGGTAACAGTCCAGTAACTAAAGGGGTATTATGATTGGTCAATTGCACCTGCAATTAGGTTCAGGTGTATCGAACCCAGTTCTCCATGTGGAGGGCAGGATGCTGAAGCCCAAGATCTCCAGCATCAGGGAGATTTAACTCTCTGCTTAGCAACCAGCTGGCCACATTATAATCACAACATGCCTCCTGAAGAGTTGGAGTTAATCTCTGGGGAGACTTTAACTCTACTAAAACAACCAACCTCTCCCTTTGATGCCGTAGGGTGCTCCCTTAGAAGGTCTGGTCCTCGTAGACATGCACTGCCAAGGATAATGTGTGGTGTGGTCTGCACCACTTGGGTTCCTGCTTACAGAGCCAGAGCGGTGTAGCAACACTGGATTATTGTAGCCTTGACCATGCATGTCAAGCTGGCTGACTTCACTTTAAACACTGCAGGGGTGGGCACAGTGCCAGTGGGAAAGATCGAGACAGGCATCCTGACGCCCGGCATGATTCTGATGTTCTCGCCCGCCAAGCTGACGGCGGAGGTGAAGTCCATCGAGATGCACCACCAGGGGCTGCAGACGGCACTGCCCGGCCACAACGTGGGCTTCAACGTCAAGAGCCTGTCCGTCAAGAACCTTCGGCGCGGTGACGTGGCGGGCAACGCCCAGCAGGACCCACCCTGCGACGCAAGCAGCTTCACAGCCCAGGTGGGTGGAGCTTGCAGGTGCTACATTATGCAATGCTGGTCTTAAAGGTACTGTGCAATGTTTCAAAATGCATTTAGAATTGGCAAACTGACGCGAACACGTTTGCTGTCAACGTGACTCTTAAAAGCTTTGTTAAATGGTCCAATTACTAGATTTAAGCTGTCACCCTTCGTCCAGCATCAATGTGCTTTGCGGAGAACAACCTCCTCAGACTTGTTCTGGTGAACTCAAATGAGAACTGTTTACATATGCTTGCCAAATTTGAATGCATCTCTGGTTTTAAAGGTGGTATTTGCGGTTTGTCTTTACGCATGGTGGCCTTAAAGTACTATGCATTGTTAGTGAATCTAGCAGCAGACACACTGGTCTTAAAGGTGGCGCAACACACCTGACTTTAATAGGTTATCGGGCGTCTGCAGAGTAACGACCCATTCACCTGAATCAGGTGTTGTAGCAGCAACACAACATTGTCTTGAAGACTCCCCATCCTAAACTGCATTCTGTCTTAACCCCGTATTTATAACCTCGTCACGGTTTTGTGTAATGTGGCGCGTTTAAACCACCAGCTGGCCAATGGAAGCCCCCAACCCTACAGCTAATACAATATGCGGCTCCCAGGTGATCATCCTGAACCACCCAGGGAGGATCAAGGCCGGCTACTCCCCGGTGCTGGACTGCCACACCACGCACGTCACGTGCAAGTTCGCCGAGCTGACAGAGAAGCTGGACCGCCGCACAGGCAGGAAGCTGGAGGACTGCCCGCAGACGCTCATGTCCGGGGACGCCGCCACTGTCAAGCTGGTGCCCAACAAGCCCCTCTGTGTGGAGACGTTCTTCACCTACCCACCGTTAGGTATGCTGAACCAGGGGGTATGAATGTGGGGGGGGCAGGACCCACTGTTGGTTAACTGTCTTACTTTATTTATTAATTGTTGAACATTGTCTTAATTTGCTTTAATGAATTGAAAGTTAAATGGTGGAGATTGACAGGAAGTGAGTGGGAGAGACGGAAAGTGAACGTGGGCCGGATTCAAACTGTACCCTCACAATGCACTCTGGTTGAACACTAGAAATGACATTGCTATAATTGTTACTATAGTTTAAACCTCACTTTGCATTCTGCTACTATATTCAATATTAATGTTATGGCTGTTATGCTCCTAGGATAGTGGGGGCGTTTGGGAATGTGTTTTTAAACACAGATTTAGCAGTCTCTTTTGCACCATTACTAATCATGACTGCTTCCTGTTCAGGCCGGTTTGCTGCGAGGGACCTGAAGCAAACTGTTGCTGTTGGTGTAATAAAGTCGGTGGAGAAGCCAAGCATGTTCAAACAGCAGAAAGTGCAACCTTGTAAATGAGTTCTGTTTACCAGTGGTAGGACGGTATATAAGTTAAGAGGTTTGACTTTGATATGCATTTATATTTTGAAAGTAGTCTGACTTTAATTTTACCAGTATTCTGTAGGAAGGTATATAACTTAATATTTAACCTTGGTTTGATATGCATTTATATTTTGAAAGTATAGTTTGACTTTTTTTTTTTTACCAGTATTCTGTAGGAAGGTATATAAGTTAAAATGTTTAACTTTTGTTTTATTTTATAAAGAACTAGTCTTTAGTATGAGGAATAGAACTAAATGACTAATGGTAAATAAAATAACTGCTCTGAATGTTGAATGTAGTTTATTCATTGAATGGACTGTTCTAATATGGAACTACAACTTACTCTTCAGCTAAGTCAAGGAGACTTTCTAGAAGTGAACCACAGCACTCACACTTGGCCATTCAAAGGTTTCAGTACAGCACTTTAATGACTGTATGGAATGATGGGTGTTTCACGTAACATGGAGCCCTCAATCCTCAGCAAGCTTACAGAAACTGTCAAGTCACTTCCAAGGTCTGATATAACTCCAAACTAAAAGCAAACGTGGGAGTGGCAAACCCAGGAGGGCTACAATAAAAGACCGAACAAGTCACTGTACATTGCGCAACGGTGCCAGGTTATTGCTAAAATGTCCCTATACCTTTGCCACAAGGTGGCTGCGACAGGAGTCTTGCTCACTAGTGGCTCTTCAAACCCTGAGGTAAGCATTGGAAATGCAGTATTCCAGTCATTTGACACCATGCACCGCTAGCTCAAGGGGCTGGGATGACGTCAGGTTCATAGAACACATTACATGTGACCAGGAGTTAGCGAACCACAGGCTTCCATTTTAGCAGCAAATTTCTACACTGTAAAACATGTAAACACCAAGCAAGCAACAAATACATTTAATATTGTTTCTGGAAAGATCTGTGGGGATCATTCTGCATCTTCAGTTACCATGGTTAAGAGGGATGCAAGACAGACTTTACCTATTTACACTCAATTTCCACAAGTATAAGCTGACAAGATAAAATGGATGGCTGAAGGGGTGACGAGCCTTGTTACATGTTTTGTGTATTAAAACATGTATATACACACACATATTTACAGATATATACAGAGTAATGGTGTGAACATAGACTTCAAGGTTAAGTGCTAAGGGCTTTGAGAAAGGTGTCATGGCCGTGCTAGAGGGTTTAGATAATACTGGCAGAGAAATACACGCGTTGCTCTGTACAGCATGGTTAACCGACGTTCGCTCTCCATTTCTTCATCAGCGTGCCTGTATCGTGGGGGAAGGGTTATGCTAGCTATTTACAAGAACCCCACCGGGTTAAGGGTGGGGCTTAGCATAAGTCCATCTGCATGTCAGTCACTCAGTATGTGTACAAAAGACATGGGGAACACTCCCTTTCTCTCCGGGTGTCCTTCAATGTGCCCGATCTGAAAGAGAATATGCAGAGAAAGGGTTGTGAGAAGGTGCCACTGAACAACAGAGTTCTTCTGTCTAAACCATTCAGAATGCACCTGTTACTGTGAATCAACAGAACTCCACATGTGAAAATGTAGTTATTCAAAAACCATATTTTTCCATCTCGTAATAACCCATGCAGTGTTGGTTACCGGCACTGTAAATCAACAAAATGCCGTGTGTGTAAATTATAGATTTTCTTCTACTGTAGAAATTAGCCACAACATTGTTTGTTCATATGTGGTGTACATTGGAATTGAACACAGTGCATAAAAAGTGCTATTGACCCGAATAGGTCCATTATCTTAATTTAAGACTACATGCTAACATTAAAGATAAAATATTATTTTTAAACATCTAAGATTTCATTTTATTTATTTTTTATTTATCCCCCCCTACCCCCCAAACTGCACGTGTTCGTGTTCCCATTTACAGAGCAAGGGCTGTGTAGAAACACTAGATTATTCCTTCTGTGCGCAGCTGGCCGAACGCGAGGAGACAAATCACTGGCTCAGCCTTAAATGGTGTCTTGCTAAGGGGCGCTCACCAGAGGGCACCCGAGGGTGTTTTGAACCCGCACCCTCCCAGGGCAACACTCACCCACCACTCCTGGTCCTCCTCCCCGGTGACAATGATCACCTCCCCCTCGGCGAACGTCAGCTCGTCGTCGTTGTCGGCCTGGCAGTCATAGATGGTCTTCACCCGCCGTGTCTTGTTCTTGCCCTGGGTCGAGGCACAACGCCGCCGTTAAAAAAACAGACGAAGAAAAAAGAAAAAAATAGACAAACATTTAAGATTGTGTGTTTCTCTACGTTTGCTACGAAATAGATTCATTCCTACCCATCGCTCCGTGTCACATGGTTTAAAGCATATTTAACAATACATATCCATTTTAATATATACTTATTTTGCAGAATGGGTGTAGTATGTTCATTGGCCAGAGGGGGCAGTGTGGCGCAGACGGGTACCCACCACCGCCATGCAACACAACAGCGGGTTGTCAGAGCGACAGAGAGACAGGGATGGAGGTACCGTGTTGATCTTCCTGGGGAGGGGCACCGGCATCTCCGTGGTTCCCGAGGGGGGGCTGTCGGCGTCCTCGCCGGGCTCGGGGGGCGTCGCCGTGTCCGATTGCTGACTGGGCAGGTCCTGATTGACAGGCTGCAGCTGAGGTTGATTGACAGGCTGAGGTTGAGGTTGATTGACAGGCTGCAGCTGAGGTTGATTGACAGGCTGAGGTTGAGGTTGATTGACAGGCTGTGGCTTCGGGGAGGGCTCTGCTGGAGGAGCCTTGGCCGTGGGCTCCACTGCTCCAGGCTTGGGGGGTATGTCTGTTAGCTGGGGCTTGGGCGGGAGGTCCTTGAGCTGGGGCTTGGGAGGGAGGTCTCCCAGCTGCGGCTTGGGAGGGAGGTCGGAGGGCTTCGGGGGCAGTTCTCCGGGCTTGGGGGGCAGCTCTGTGGTCTGGGGCCTGGGGGTCAGCTCGGACATCTGTGGCCTGGGGGGCAGCTCGGTGGTTTGGGGTCTGGGAAGCAGATCACCCGGCTGGGGCTTGTCCCCCGGCGGAGCCTTCTGGGGCATCTCGGATCCGGGCGGGGACTTCGGGAAGACCTCCGGCGGGAGGTTGGGCTTGTCCACAGAGGAGTGGTGTATCGTGTCGATCTTCCGCAGGGCCACTGGGGAAGGAACAGGATTGGCAGTTTATTGCCACAAACAAAGTGCCCCAGTGCGGTTTCATCCCGGTAGATGCAACGTACTGCAGAACTGAACACACTTGGACAGACGGGAAAGAGCGAACGTACCTTTCTGAGGTAGTTTAGGAAGGACCCTCGGGCCGAGGGTAGACTTGGTGTTGCTTGACGTAGTGCTAAAACGAGACGAAATGTTTGGATTAGTGAAAACGGATCCATCAAGGGAGGAGACGATGCAGCTAGAGATGGTTCTAATTTGAGGTTTCCCAGCAGTGGACAAAATACCTTTGCTGCTGTGGGATGCCTTCAAACTTGTTGGATATGGGAGACATCTTGCTGATTGGAGGAGGGGTGGAGTCACTTCCTGGAAACATTGTAGATGAGGCATGCTCAGTTAGTGTTAAAAATGTGTTTTTAATATAAATGTATAAACTTAAAATAAAGTTGCTATGATGGTCAAAGGAAAATGATGAAGGAGTGGTGGATGAGGGGGGGCGGGCTATCTGGCTGAGCGTCCCACCAGTTGTCATACGGCCCAAGGCTAATCAATCAAATATATCAGCTTGTGATTGGCTGAGCATTGTGTGTGATGCAGCACGGGGAACGCATGAAGCCACACAGAAGACGAATGTAGCCTACTAACACCAAGCAGACACAGGCCTCGGGCACAATGTGGATAAGGCAAGGCTACACAAGGGTCAGGTGTCAATCAAGAAGACACTGGAGCACGCCCACACCGTCCTTGGACCGAGGTTCAATTAACACACTCGAATCACATGTGCATGACAAGGGCTTGGAAAAGGAATTTAAATAAATACCGTTTCATCATATACTGTATTTACTTTATAGGATTTTCTAAATAAAATGCCAGATTAATTGATTTATGTGTTAATTGGTTAATTGATGAACCAATACATTTGTTAATTGCTGAGTTTGCTAATTGATACATTTGTTAATTTATCAATTATCCCATTTCCCCGCAACCCCCCTGGCTTCTTCCCCTCTTCAGTCACGGTGCCGTGGCAACCAGTCCTGCTGTGTGCGTGCGTGTCTCACCCCCGGTCAGGCCCCCTCTACTGTTTGAGAGCGGGCTCGGCGGGTCAGACAGGGTGCGTTTGTGCCCGGGGGGAGGGGGTGGGGGCCTCTTCTTGGACAGGGTGGAGCTGCCCCCGGGGAGGGGCGTGGTGGGCAGAGCTGTGTGACAACAGACACACACACACACACACACACACACACACACACACACACACACACACACACACACACACACACACACGTGCACACACATGAGGCGATGGAGGGGAAGAGGCACCAATCAAATAACATCACCCCTCGAGGGATGCTCCTCAAAACAAAACAGACAGTGTCGGGGTGGAGATGTTGGTGGCAGGAGGGGGGGTGGGGGTGGAGGGAGATGAGGTGTCTTGCCGGAGCCAACTGGACAAAAATGGGACACACGTTAGGACAAAATCAACACCACTAAAACAACACATATCTGACAAGTGAGTGTGTGTGAGGAGGAAGGGGGGGAAGTCTTCAGGCGGCAAGACAGGCCAGTGGTGTGTGGGCGTTACACTCCCAGACTTCAACTCCTGGAGTTGGCCTGGCTGTTCAGCAGCCCTGAGCAAGATGCCTCAACCACCTAGCCTTCATGAGACCGCCCTGATCTCACCTGGCCTTCACAAGACCACATTGATATCTCCTACATCTCGTGAGACCACCCTGAGCTCACCTAGCCTTCTTGAGGCCATCCTGATCTCACCTATCCTTCATGAGACCACCCTGAGCTCACCTAGCCTTGATGAGACCACCCTGATCTCACCTAGCCTTCAGTTTGACTTTGCAATGAGATCATCAGGTCATCAGTTCACCAGGTCACCCACCAGGTCATCACTTCACCAGGTCACCCACCAGGTCACCAGGTCACCCACCAGGTCATCAGGTCATCAGTTCACCAGGTCACCCATTCTAAAACTTTGGATAGATGCGTCCCGAGAAAAGACCCGATTGTAAGTGTCTGCGTGTCTCGGTCGCTCGGGCGCTGATCTCCGCCGGGCAGGTCGAGTGAAGAGCAGCTAATGGAAAACTCAGCCAGAGAGAAATCAGCCATGATAAAGCTTACCAGCTCAGGGGTGGTGGGGCGAGAACCAACCCACATTAGGCGGGCCCAGTGGTTTATTTTTTAATAATAATAAAATCATAATAATCATTTTGAACAGGCCCACACGCCACCACCCGATCTGACTGAATGGGAAAGGAAAAGGAAAACATGGAGGCGCAATGCCAAGTAAAGAAAGAAAAATCAAAGGGTATATTCACTGATGTATGGCCGGGTGCCTGCCAGAGTGGCGTAGTGGGAGTGAGAGCCAAGGAATGCCAAGTGAGGAGCTGAAGGAATAGAGAAAACAAGGGAGAAAAGAAGAGCGAGATGAGGAGGGTCGGAGGAGAGACGATGGCAGTCCTGAAAAGACTCCCTCCCGCACAGGCCGGACGGGAGCACGAGATGACCTCTCGTCAGCGGACAGGCCGAGCAGAAGAGGGAGAGAGAGCGTTAAGATAGACCTAGCAGGGCAGGGCAGGGCGAGGAAAGCGCACACAGACATGACCCAAACGCTAATCTAGCTAGCTGGCTTGTTAGCGGTTAGCGGCGTTTTGTTGAAACAGGAACGTTACTCGTCATTTAGGCAAATGGGCGGTAAAAATACATTTGTCAGTTTGAAAAACTTTGCTACTGGGTACTGCTGTCACGCTAAACTAAACTGCTTAGCAAACATGCTTTTGCTAGTGCAGCATTTTCCACAATGCGCTGTGCAGTGCAGATTATACGCCTTGAGCTCTACCTGACAGTAACAGGACACTCCTAGCCCGAGGGAGCGTTGTTGTTCTACATTATAATAGCGTGGAGGCAGGCAAGGACACAGAAGAGTGTTTAAGGTCGATGACATAAGATAACCATCAGGGCTGGCAGCCTGTGCAATGGGCAGATGCCTGGGCCCTCCCTCACTTCACGCATATATATATTACAAATATCCCTAGGGTTAGGGTAAGGCTAACCCTAACCAGGCTAGATAAGGAAGTGTTAGGGGAGAGATAGGGCTAAATAAGGGAGCGTTAAGGGAGAGATAAGGCTAAGTAAGGGAGCGTTAAGGGAGAGATAAGGCTAGATAAGGGAGCTTTAAGTGAGAGATAGGGGAGAAGAGCTCATGCCACGTGAGCTCTAGGCGGCACAGCGGCCCAGGCCGGCTGACCTTTGCCCTGGATGCGGGGCGGCAGCGGGGGCCCGTCCCCGGGGGAGGAGCTGAGGTCGGTGGAGGCGCTGTACATCTGGTTGCTCAGGGCGCTGTACGAGAGCCGCTGGGGCCGGTCCCGCTGGCCGACGAAGCCCGGCAGGGACAGCTTGTCGTGGGGGGAGAGGCTGGACGAGTGGCAGAAGCTCTGGGGCCTGGGGCTGCGGTCCTTCTTGATGGGGCTAGGCTGGAGGGGGGAGGGGGGGGGGGGGGGGGGGGGGGGGAA
>JAODTR010000013.1:2984906-3004437 GCA_025399935.1 Amblyopsis rosae
GGCACCGCACCCCGACCACGCAGGAGACGGACGGCTTCCAGGTGAAGCGCCCCGGCGACGTCAGCGTACGCTGCACCCTGCTGCTGATGCTGGACTACCAGGTGGGGGCGCCACTGAGCCACAGCGCTGCAAAAGGCCCGGGCGTGGTCGCGCGCTTGGGCTGTTCAAAGTGTACTTCAGGCGGACGTGTTGGCTAGTTCTGTATAGGACGACATGTTTTGGAATTACCAATATTTATAACTACAACATATTCATTTGTGAGCGTATGTGTGTATCCATTGCCGTCTATGGCGGGCTTCAGCCTGGCGCACAACATTCTGGAGTTAGGCGGACAGTCATCGCAAACGGTATGCATGATGTGCGGACGTGGAGCGCATACCTGCACCTTAACTCACCGATCGTACTTCTTAGGTCTTGCCGGTTACTTATTAAATATTATATTCTATATGTATTACCTTTTGTTTCAGTAACGCGTCGTACGCTGCCTCCAATTCCCATTGGTAGTCGCCGTATCGCATTGCTCTGTATTTGCGTAAAATAGACCCCTTGTCTGTTTTCGCCACCCTAGTCGGCTTGGCAACGGCCAATGAAATCTCATTGAAAATGAATGGCAGCCGATCGTTTTGTTTCCCTCACTTGTGGTCCGTGTGAACGCAGGATATCATGTTAACAATGTGTACAAACTCTGTTCTCTTAAGTGACGGCGTTCCATTATAAAATGACTTTTTAGAACAGGTATAATGTTCCTCATGAACCTGTAGTGAAAGGTAAATATGGCGTCATCACATGACGTGACGTGTCACGACACATCACACCACATCACGACACATGCTGTAACGCCCCCCCCCCCATCCCATCTTGGTGGTCCGTTCCGCAGCCTCCCCAGTTCAAGCTGGACCCCCGGCTGGCCCGGCTCCTGGGCATCCACACCCAGACGCGCTCCTGCATCATCCAGGCGCTGTGGCAGTACGTCAAGACCAACAAGCTGCAGGACTCCCACGACAAGGAGTACATCAACTGTGACAAGTACTTCCAGCAGGTACTTTACTGGGGGACAGGACGGGGGGCGCAGAGAGGGACAGAGGAAGCGGGGGGGGGGGACAGGAAGTGGGGGGACAGAGAGAAAGGAACAGGAAGTGGGGGGACAGAGGGGAAACAGGAAGTGGGGTGACAGAGAGAAAGGAACAGGAAGCACAGAGGGGGATGAGGACAGGAAACGGGGAGAGGATGTTCTAACGCCGCTCCCCGCTGTCCCAGCAGATCTTCGACTGCCCCCGCCTGAAGTTCTCCGAGATCCCCCAGCGCCTCACTAACCTGCTGCTGCCCCCGGACCCCATCGTCATCAACCACGTCATCAGGTAGTGGGCCCTCTAGTGGCTGCTGATGTCACTGCACTGTGGGGAGTGTGTGTGTGTGTGTGTTGCTCATTGTTTACTGTTTTACAATATCAGATTACATTAGAGAGATGAGGTGAGTGAAGGAGGGGAGGGGTAGAGAGGGGGACCATATTAGTATCACTAAACCCAGCCTAAACACTAGCTTCCTCCCCCCCAACCCTGACACGCCTGATGGACCGGTAGACACGCGTCTATCTGGTGAGCCGTCCGTCAAAACTGTTTGAAAATGGCAGGGCACTTAAAGAAAGGAAAATCTGTCCATCTGAACCATCTGTCTGTCATTGCTGTCTGAGTTGTTTGTGAGTAGCTTTCGCTGGCGCCACGCAAACCACGAGGCCGATTGGTCAGTTCAGTTGTTACTCTGAGTCGCAAGGATTCTCGCGGAAAAGTCAAACGGAAGCAAGACATCCTGATCTCTAGTGGCTAATCCCCCCGCCCCCCACCCACCCCCCCACCCCCCCACCCCCCACACACACACACACACACACTAGCGTGGACCCCAACGACCAGAAGAAGACCGCCTGCTATGACATCGATGTGGAGGTGGAAGACCCCCTGAAGGGCCAGATGAGCAGCTTCCTGCTCTCCACCGCCAACCAGCAGGAGATCGCCTCCCTCGACAACAAGGTGAGAGATGATTGACACTTCATAAGCAAGTGTCTAATCTTATTGTTAACTATGGCAACCCTCACGCAATGTGTGCACGTGGTTTAAAAGTAAAACATATTTAAGAGGACACAGTGTGTTGTCATGTTTATGCACTGGGCTTGTAGTGGGTTTGTCATTGCCGTGCTTTGGTCCGGTGTGTTTCAAGTTAAAATTACCTCTTTAGGATCACTCTAACGTTTTTAACTGCTCCTCGACGCTCGCGACCTTTGCCCTTCCAGATCCACGAGACCATCGAGTCCATCAACCAGCTGAAGATCCAGAGGGATTTCATGCTCAGCTTCTCCAGAGATCCCAAAGGCTACATCCAGGATTGGCTCAAGTCCCAGAGCAGGGACCTCAAGGTCTGTGTTGTGCACAGGCTCCCACACATCGGGGGGGGTTAAAGGTGGGGTCCAGCTAGCTGTCCGTTCTGTGTGCGTGTTGGAAACCATAATCTGGTGTTGCTACACAGCCCTGGCTCGGTAAACGGACACAAACAAAATGGTGCAGGCTGCACAAACGCAACACGATCCCGGCCTTGGCAATGTGTTTCCAATGTGTGGGTTGGAGCTCTAAGCTCTAAGGGAGCTCTCATTGAAGAGAGAGGTGTGTTTGTTTTGATCGTTATTATATCAAGCTTTCTCCAACATGGGAAATAAATATTGCAGCATTTGTTTGTGCAGTTGCTGCATAGATCTTCATGTATACTTAAGTGCTATAAGTTACTATATTTAACCTAGTCTAGTCATATAGTGTGGTTCATATATATTTCTATATATTAGTAAATGTACTTAAAAGGTGACACTTGTTCAAATGAAAGGCACTGCAGACTTTTTGCTTTAAATAATAATAATTTTAATATTATTAGTATGTGATACATTTTGATTGAAAAGTTATGTTCATTTTTATCAAAGTTTTTATAATTATAGGAAGATAGAGCATTGTAATGATTTCAATGGGAGCAAAAATTGAACGCTTTTTGTCTCATAAGCGGGCGTGTCACCAACTGCTGCTGTGTGGAGGCTGGCGTAGGCAGCGCCAAGACAGCTCCATCTTCCACGCATGGCCTGGAACAAAGTCAATTTACCTCAAAGCAGTTTGCTGCAGAAATACTGTTGTGGCCTCAGATTGATCGTAGGTGCTTGAGAATCAATGTAATGTACTTAAAATACCCATTAACGCCCCCAGAGAGGAATAATGGGCAATATTGTGGTGAAATACGTGGACCTCCCCATTGACTTCATGGAACGCTGGGTGGTTCTGGTCTGCATGAAGGTCTCTGCTGAATCACATTCTCTCTGTTTCCATCGTGTGACGTGTGTCGTCCTTTTCTGATTGGTCGCAGCTGATGACTGACGTGGTGGGGAACCCTGAAGAGGAGCGGAGGGCTGAGTTTTACCACGAGCCGTGGTCCCAGGAGGCCGTAAGCCGCTACTTCTACTGCAAGGTGGGTAGCTCACACTGTTGCTGCGTTCACACAAACACTGCGTTCACACAATCGCTGCGTTCACACAAATGCTGTGTTCTCACAGACGCTGCGTTCACACTAACAGCGTTCATACAAACGCTGCGTTCACACAAACAGCGTTCACACAGACGCTGCGTTCACACAAACGCTGTGTTCTCACAGACCCTGAAAATCTAAATCGGCAGGTGTTTACTTTTCTTCCTGAGATCGTATTTACATGCGTGCAACCAAAGCACACTCAAACCTGATTGGCCAATGCTATTCGGACCCCAAATGAAAGTCAGGACGCTTCCGATACCAAAATGAAACAGATATCTGCGTTCATATGCAGACATCTGTTCACGTCTGATGAATAACACCGCTGTAGCGTTCCACGCCCTCCTCCTCCTCCTCCTCTCCTTCTGAACAGGTCCAGCAGAGAAGACAGGAGCTGGAGCAGGCCTTGGCTGTCCGTAACACCTAAGCACCCCCCCCCCAGCGAACCCCTGCCCTCCGCATGTGAAACTGGAGCGTCGTGCGTGTTTGCGCACATGCGCGCGTGCGTGCGTGTACGTGCACGTACGTGCAGTATGCATGATGCAGCAGGCACACACGCGCGCACGTGTCCATCTCATGCCATTCTGGTGCAGTATTGCAGACCCGCCACCGGGGGGGGAGCCATCTGAGCTCGGGATCATCCAACATATTTATCTGTTTGAACTAAATACATCTGCTGGTCTGAATTCACACCTTAAGCAACGACAAGACTGGCCGCGTGCGAGGCTGCTCTCACACATCACTGTGTTCTGGATACTCATCTCAAAGAGACAGACTGCTGGTACTGTGTCTGTTCCAAGTGTACACCGTTTGGTATCCCCGCAAAGCCCACACTCCCATTTCACTGTGTTCCTGGGCAGGTCTGTGTTCTGTTGTGTTTGCGTATGAGGGTATACGTGCAACTGTGAATGCGTGGCGCGCGGTTACATTTGTGTCTGTGTAGGGAGCGTCGTTTTCATCAGTGTGATATGAAATTATTTAATTATTTACACCAGCGGAACAGAGATTGCAGTGTGACGTATTTGCTTCCATGGAATTAAGCCACACTATCTTATTTCAGCGGCTTAATGAACTTGGAGAATTGAAAAGCAGCTAATTTGTCCCACGTTGTTGTTAAACATAAGAGACAAGGTGCCTGGCTGAAGTCTAGTGTTATAGCAGTGACCTCTATACCAGTGTTTGTTTGGGCAGGTAAGCTCCCATTAACGTGGGGCGGTGAAATTATAATGGTGTGCCTCTATTTCACTGTATGTTGGGACGTTTAATTGTTTCTCACTGAAAGACTGTTCCCTTTATACTTTGCTGTCGGTCTGTGTCCTAATATGTCCTAAAGGGATTATTGAAGGTTAAATCTGATTGCTGAAATAATGAAAAGGTGAAGGTTTGTCCAACTTGATACATCAGATGTGTGAAGGTAGCAAAGCTTCATGTAGTGTTTCGGGAAACATTAGAAGGATTTATCGATATACTGTCAACACTACCTAATCCCTTCGGTACGGATTTTATTCATAAAATCACATCTGTATTGTACAAGCAGTATAAACAAATCATGTTCAGTTTGTCTGAAGTCATGATATTTGATGCTGGTTTAACATTTAAGATAAAAAAAGAAGGAAATATTAAGACTGAATCATAGATGTGAATGTAAATATGTTTTTTTCCCCAGTTGTATCTGTACAGTCAAATATCTGTGTGAGTGTGTGTGTGAGTTTCTTGTGTTGAGCTCCATTTTTAAATTAGTAGTAGGCCAGGAATGTTCTTCTGTGTACTGTTGGGTCGAGGGTGGTCTATTTTAAGTCCCTCTCTGAGCTATCATGGGAGAACGCTGAACGCTCATACAGAACAGAGAGAGACTTTCCGGACCTGAAACTGCGTGAAGGAGTAGTTTTATCAACAATTAATCATGGCACCGATCTCTTTTTACATTTTGCACCCCCACCCGTATGTATATGTTGTAGCCCATTATCAGATAGTCTTCACAACCGTTGGTTTTCCAGTTGAAACCTCTCGGGGTTCCTGTGAACTGCAGTGATTCTTTTTATTGTAGTTAGTGAGATTTCTTAATGCACCATAAACAAAACGTAATTGGATAATTTCACAATTACCTATGCATGCTTCATGAACAAATTCATACTTTTTGAGCAGTGCATGTAATATAGACTGCATAGCAGATAATGTGATCTGTTACATTATTTTGTTTTGTTCAAATGCCTTCTGAAACTTCTCCCAAAAAGTATGTGCCCTAGGCTGCCAGCAACTAAGTGTAGGTGTGACTTTTCAGAATTGTTTTTTAATGTGTATCAGCAGGCCTACACTATAATTTGTGCTACCCGCACTCGATAGTTTCCGTCACTTGTCGTACCTCAGTCTAATATGTTCGGCCCACGTCTAGCAATTGTATGGCCAGGGCATTCTCACGCTTGTCGCACAGCATCACTGGCCAACTAGCACCCTCTTGTGGAGGAGACTAGACACTGCAACTCACGGGTTACCTGCCGGTGCCCCGTGTGAATAATATAGAATATTTGACTAACGTTACACGTTCTCTTCCGAGGCAGCACTGCCAATACTTGGGCATACTGTTAAGCTGTCCCACTCTCTGCATGTGTTAAAGAGTGGCCATGGCCTCCATCTCCGTTTACTCTGCTGACAAGTGTATTAGGACAAGATAGGCCTACAGTATATATGTAGTGTACTGTGTGTACATCTTATTAACAGTGCATTTGTTACTGAGACTACAAGAGTGGAGGGCTAATGGGAAACTCAGCTGTGACATTGGGAGAGACAGTCCGGATGTAAATAAAGAAGCTCTTGCCAAAGTTTGTAAATTCCATTATATTTGAAATGTCTTTTTTGTGTGAGTGTCCTTTCTATCAAATACATTTGAGTATTTTGTTATTTTCTTCCCAGGGTTGGCAAAGTATTGCCACAGATGCTGTAACACAACCACCTTGTTCAATAAATTAATGAAACATGTTTAGAGAAGACACAAAAGAAACGTATAGGGTCTTTAGCGGATAACACATTCAGGGGGCAGAATAGTTGAGTGGTCTGAGCGTTGGTCGTGGGTTCAAGTCCAAAGCCTTCCTGTAAGCCCTTGAGCAAGATGCCTACCTCTATATGCTCCTCTGAATAGTGGCACTTATTGCTTTGGATGAAAGCTTATTCTAAAGTACCTAATTATAAATGACAGTGTTTGCAATAGTGGTATAGGATCTAGGTCATGGGTTAATCAACTCCGGTCCTGGAGGGCCGCACCCTGCATGTTTTAGATCTCTCCCTGCGCCAACACAGCTGATTCAAATGAACTTGTCTATCAGACTTCTAACAACCTTGAATCAGACGTGTTGGAGCAGGGAGAGATCTAAAACATGCAGGGTGCGGCCCTCCAGGACCGGAAATGAATAGCCCTGATCTAGGTCATGAGTTATTAATTAATATTATTGTTGCTCATCTAAAGCGTCCTATGTATCAATATAAAACATCAAGAAAACAAACCGGGTTGGGAAGTAACTGATTACATGTAATCAGATAGTTGTTTTGTAGTCAGTTACATCTAACTAATCCATTACATTACCAGATAAAATAGTTAAAACAGATTACCGGTTTATTAATAGATTATTATTTCTAGGCCCACTTCAAAATTTAAAAGAGGATATTTGCAAAATAAAAAAACAGCTGTTGTCTTAATATTTCAACAATGTCAATCAATTAAAATCAAGTAGGCTACTACTTAAATCCAATCCCCTGAGCAACATAAACGGTCACAAAAATAGCCTACAAAAGATTTGCCACAGAATTTTAGGGGTGAAGTAATCCAAAAGTAACTGAAAGTAATCAGAATACTACCACTACAGGTTACTAAATTTAGGTATTCCAAAAAAAAATACTGATTATAATTTTAAAGGTACTTTTTATATTGTCACATACAGGTAGATGTAGAGAAATTCATCCTCTGCATTTAACCCATCCCTCACGGGAGCAGTGGGCAGCCGCTGTGACCAACTCCAGATTGGAGCCAGTGTCACTGGTCACATTACACTGGCAGGAGAGTGAACCTAACATGTTTTTTGATAGTAGAAACCGGAGAACCCACCCAGACACGGGAAGAACATGCAAACCCCACACAGAAAGGCCGGGACGAACCAGGGACCTTGCTGTGAGGCCACATTGCTATCCACTGGGTCACCGTGTTGCCATAGTTTAGTTAGGTAACTAGTAACTAATGGATTACATTTAAAAAGTAACCTACCCAACCCTGACAGTAAATATAGCCTACTCTTCAAACAGCAAAATAAAACAAGCATACTCTCCAAACAGCTGTGACACTGGGCAGACCTTCTGCGTTGAGGTGGAGCGCACAGGAGAATCATTGTTCACCCGTGCCCCATTCCCTCACTACCAGGTGTCGTATGAACGGAGGCTGCTCCTCCCAGACGCACAAGAGGTTCTTTCACTCCACCTCCAACCTTCTTCCGACCGAGCAGACATCCCTCACGCAGCATCGGGAAGTGAGAGAACGAGGCAGGCCTCTCAGCGTTTCGCCCAGAGGGGGGGGCGGGGGGTGGTGGTGGTGGAGGAGTGGGGTCGTGAAGTTTACCATTGAAGCTCCTTCTACAGGCTTGGCCCCCTCCACCAAGTGGCCTACTCCCTTCTTGGAGCCTGGACCCCTCCCTCCATAATCCCCCAAAGACGTGTGTAGAATTCCAGCCAAATGCCGTGGGAGGCCCAGGCAGGGGTAAAGAACCACCCTCCTGCAGCAACAGCACACTGCCCCCAGGCCATGGCAGCAGAGCTCCTGGGCTAGTTAGGTCTACTACCTTTGCTGTTAGCTAGGTGAACTACCTCTAGTGTTAGCTAGGTGAACTACCTCTAGTGTTGAGTTATGACTCCTAGACCAACAGAAGTGCTACTAAACACCATGAATAAAGAGGACATGTATTGGTGGAATTGCACTCCGTTTCTTTAAAACAACTTTAATATATATATATTTAAAAAATTATATTTAAACAAGTGTGTGTATGTGTGCATGTATGTATGTATATTTTTTTTAAACACAATTCATAGCTTCAGTTCAAGTCCAATATTCACCTTCGTTGTGGAATGCATTTGGTTCAAAAGCATTCAGTCAGCATTCACTCAGAGCAGAGCTTCTGAGTGAGCTATCAGCTCAGGGTAAAATACAGTAGGGGCAGACCAGGGAATAAAAGTTTTAAGGTTCGATTTGGCAAATATCCACCGTGCTCAAGAGAAGCCATAGCATCCAGGAAGAGTGGGATGGGGTGGTCAGGTAAGAGCAGGACAGTCTAGCAGTCTCAGTGTTCCAAGTCCCATCCAGAATGTCAATGGTCCGAGCCCCAGTGTTGACCTGCCTGTAATTATCTTTGAGCAAGAGGACAAACCCCCCTACCTGTTCCTTAATATGAACGTATCCAAGGCAACGTCATAGCTAACGTATCCAAACTAACGTCCTAGCCAACATCCAAGCTAACGTTATAGCTAAGGTCCAAGCTAAAGTTACAGCTAAGGTCCAAGCTAACGTCCTAGCTAACATTAGAGCCAACATCCAAGCAAACGTCATAGCTAAGCGGCCAAGCTAAGGTCCATGCTAACGTTACAGCTAAGGTCCATGCTAACGTCCTAGCTAACATTAGAGCCAACATCCAAGCTAACATCATAGCTAAACGGCCAAGCTAAGGTCCAAGCTAAGGTCCATGCTAACGTTATAGCTAAGGTCCATGCTAACGTTACAGCTATGGTCCATGCTAACGTTGTAACTAAGGTCCATGCTAACGTCCAAGCGTATCGCCCCCTTCTTCAGAGTCTGCTGCTGGATGACCTGTAACTACTGAACCCGTGTACCTTCCTGGGGGGTGGGGAGGGAGGAGTGGTTGAGGGAGTGTGTCTATGTGCTGTTGGCCTGCTCCTGCTCGAACAGGGCCATGGCGAGTTGCGAGCGGGACGCCAGACCCTCCAGGTTGCTGAGCACGCAGCGGTGGTAGACGTCCTCGCTGAGCCGCGGGTTGCACGCCCGCCGCACGTACTTCTGCACCAGCGCCGGCTCCACCGCCCGGAACACGTGCAGGCCTGAGTAGCGCACAAACACGTCATACACGTCCATGCTCTCCAGCAGCTCCTCGTTGTCCAGTACGTCGGCGGCCATTTTGGCTCGCGCCGTCATGTAGTCTGCGTTGTAGAAGCAGGCCTCGTCGAAGGCGCGCCGGTCGAAGCGGCCGTCGCGCAGCGAGTGCGCGGCGGAGGAGGAGGCCAATGGCGGCTGGTCGCGGTACGCCACGGCAGGGCTGAACTCCTGGAAGTGCACGGGGAAGAACACCTGCCAGCTGCTGATGGCGTTCATGCGGCAGCGGTTGAGGAAGTCGGCGTTCAGCTCCGTCCACGGGCCGGCCAGGAAGAAGAGCGTGTCCACCGGGTGCTTCTTGGAGATGATGTCCATCAGCTTGACCTGCGACGGCACCTCCGTCTTCACGCTGATCCATGGGATCTTCACGTCGCCGTGGCGTCGCTCCACCTCGCCGATCATGGCCTTGGCGCCGGCGAAGACGTCGGCCTGGCTGACGCGCTGCGCGTCGAAGGGGTCGTAGATGAACAGGAAGGTGAGCAGGGCGTTGTCGCGCGAGTCCAGCGCGCCGCTGGCGTACACGTCCAGGAAGCTGCCCACGAAGTCCTGCTCCTGGGCCGTGACGGGCAGGATGACCTGCACGCGCGTGGCCTCCGTCACGTAGGGCATGGGGATGATCTCCACGGCGCCCAGGGGCCGCAGCAGCCCCACGCGCCGCACGAGCGGCTGGCTGTGGCCCTTCTGCGTGGAGGCGTCCAGCACCAGGTCCAGCAGGTACTCCATGCCGCGCGTGGGGTCGAAGCGGCGGTAGCCGCTGAGGAGGCGGCGTCGCCGGAAGCGCAGCAGCGGCTGGTGCCGCCGGTTCAGCCGCTCCACCGCCGCCTCCAGCACGGCGGCCACGTCGGCGCGGTCGGCGCCCCGCAGCTCGCACTTGGGGGCGCCGTCGGCGCAGGAGTACACGTGCTCCTCGGTGAAGTACTCCCAGGGCAGCACCTCGAAGCGCGTGCGGGGCTGGAAGGGCAGGGCCACGCCCACGGGCCAGGTGGCGCCCGCGCGGCCCTCCGGGGTCAGCTCGCTCAGGTTGCTTATCTGCATCTGTGGGGGGCCGCGCGCGCACACACACACACACACACACACACACCCACCCAAAACAGAGACACATACACACATGCATGCACACACGTACGCACAAACACAAACGCACATAAACAGACACAGACACACACAACATTTATTTAAATAAAGGGGACCACAAATCGAGAACTGTCCATATTTAAATACTATAATTACAAATAAACAACCTCAGTAAATCTTATTTCAGCTCCATACAAGACAGAATCCCTATTCAAATAAGTCTTGAATGAATGCAAATAAAATTGCATTCATGAATTAGCATAATATCTAGCTTCTTCTTCGGTGCTCTAATATCTAGAGCACCGAAGAGCTGAAGAGGATCGAGGTCCATGTACGTTTAAGTTTAGTTGTCTACAAACATAACTAAACTTAACTACAAACTTAATGTAGGAATTCAAGACCTGGGTCTGGTGGTGAAGCCCTCTAACAGTCTAATAGTCTAATAGTCTTATCTAAGATATTAAAGTTAAGTCTTATTTTGCCTTGTGTTCTGCATCACATTCACATTTCTCCCCTCGCAGGGTGAAAGATCAACGCGAAAAGTATTAAAAATGTACATGTCACAGCTGAAGGGGTTTTCATTGTTTCACAGTGTAGGTGCAGTAAAGGCAACATCTTTCCAAGGTCAATGACTAATAGTGTTAAAATATAGTGATTTCAATATTGGCAAAAAAAATAAAAAATATCATGATTAGTCATTTTTCCATAAACGAACAGCCCTAGTGTGTGTGTGTGTGTGTGCGCCTGTGTGTGAGATCCCAGACCTGCAGCTGCTGGATCTGCTGGTAGGTCTCCTCCAGCTCCATCTGGCTGAAGCGTCTGTGGAGGCGGTACATGAGGTTGGGGTCAGACACGGGGTGCACCGTGAAGGCGTTCTTGAACTGGGCGCCCTCCTCGCGCTCCGGGTCAGCGTTTTTCCCCAGCTCAAAGTAGCGGTAGATCATCTCCTGTGGGAGGGGCCACCGCGTTAGCCAATCAAATGGAAACGGGGACAGGACGTCAAGCTTTGATGCTAGCTTGCACATCGTCCAAAACACGAAGAAGAGACAGGATGTTATTTTGGACGTTATCCAAACACAAGAAGAAAAAGAATATTAGCATGGACGTTAGCATAGATGCTAGCTTAGCCACTAGCTTGGATATCAGCTGGTGCTCCTCCAAGCAGTGTGTGTGTGTTACCTGGTGCTCCTCCACACAGCTGAGGCCCAGGTAGTCGATGACGCAGCGGCCCAGCCACTCGTCGGGCCTGACGCTGAGGATGTCGTTGCGGCAAGCGTCCAGGTGCGGTTGGAGCCGCGCCAGCAGGCTGCGCGACAGCAGGTAGCCGTAGCCGCCGTGGCAGTAGCGCGCGCGCTCCTCGCCGCCGATGAACTCCTCGGCGCGGCCCATGTAGAGGTCGCGGCCGGCACTCAGGTGGGCCACCAGCGCCGTCAGCCGCTCGGCGTGCACGTAGGTGTCGTCCTGCGCCAGGTAGAACCAGTCGTAGTCGGTGCCGTGGTGGCTATGCAGGTGGCGCACCGTCTCGTACATCAGCCACACGGGCCGGTCGTCGCCGTGGGTGACCACGGTCATGCCGTGCGGAGTCTTGGCGGCGCGCAGGCCCGTGAAGAAGGTGGTGCGGTGGAAGTGGTGAGCCACCGTGCGGTTCAGTGCCACCGCCAGCGTGCCCAGGGTGGCCCGCGACGACAACACCGCCACCAGGAGGCGCTCCCTGATGCCCAGCTCTGTGTGGATGTACCTTGTCCTGGGTGAGGAAAAGAGAGGAGATGGAGGGGAGAGAGGTTAGATGGGGGGGGAGACCCCCAGGAGGGCGAGGGACACCATATGTCAGTATTGTTGATGTGTCCTTTACATTAAAACATCAATTAAAGTAGATTTTGCTTGAGCGACAGATCATCTATCCAAATAAACACCAGTGTGTGTGTGTGTGTGTGGGGGTGTGTCTTATTAATTAATTTGACCTGCTCTGGGTGTACGGAATTACCCATGATGCATTATGAAAAGGTTCTCTACAAAAAATCAAACAGGAATGCTTATTGGCCAGTAGACTACTGGTATGATATGTACTCTGGATTTGCCACACTGGGAATTTGCTACTGTCACCACAAGAAATGTCAAGTCAGGTAAAACTAGCGAAGGACCACATTGGCAAAAGGTAGAGTTCTAGTATGGTGCCTCCCTAATATTTTGGATAATATAAACAAGATCCTTCAATTATTAAATGCACAAGCCAATAATCTGCTTCAGAAGGCCTATAGACATGCATTAGGAAGGCAGATTATCGTTTAAACTTTATCAAACCCCTTTAAAATTGGGTAACAAATGCTTTCACTTTACATTTATATACACATTATGCCAAATGTTATACTGTAGTGTATATTATATGCTGTATTTTTCCAGACAGATTAAGTTTACAAACCCAGGGTGCCTGAATATGAGTGAATTAACATTTGCAGTAGAGATGTGTAAGTGTCCCAAGTCGATAGACGTGTACATGTAAAAAACATCTTTAATAAAATTGAATATAGTGTTAGGTAAATCAAACTATTGAAAACAAATTGCGTATTTTTATAATTTTATCACACTTATTTTCCATTCAAATAAAAGTGTGACACTGGAATACATCACACAAACAGATCTTGTCTACTTACAACTTCGAAATAAATCAGTAAGGTGCATACAAATCCTGCAAGGGGAAAACCATATAGCTTTACTGCATAATATAGGCTAAATATCAATACTACCACACCACACAGATGCAGTGTCAAGTCAAGTGTCAACGAGGCCTCGCCAACTAACTCACCTAAGAACTTTGTTGTGTGGCTTGTTGGGGTCCTTATGGTAGGGGACGATGCGGGGTTGGAAGTCTTCCTCCCCGGGGTCATCTCTGAGCTCTCTATGGCCGCCCAGGAAGAGCCCTCCGTTACCCATCTCGTCTGCGCAGGAGTCATCTTTGTCGCCCTCGGTCCAGGACACCATCAAAAGGCTCAGGCTACATCCCAACGACAGCCCCAGGATGAGGGGCAGAGCAGGCCTGAACACGGCCAAAAATGAAGACAAGCGCATATCTACGGCTCGCTAGTAGGACGCTGGCGTTGACTGGGCCGTTTTATAATGCTGCTAACGTCCCTTTGCATATCACATTATACAGCAGGCTAGTGTCCGCAGATCTAGGCAGCATATTTTCCAAAGGGAATTATGTGATGAGTCCGTAACTAAAAATCACCCATGTTCTCTTAGTTAGTCTCTGTTTTCTTAAGAGGTCTTTCTTAAGAGGCGTTTCTTTATTGCTGCTAATGGTTATACAAGTTTAATAATCACACACATAACAATGTATGCCTGTTGTAGACACACGTTTGTGCCATTTATTTGGTTTTAGGACATTTCACGACTAGTTATAATGTGCTGTACAGAAGGTTTAAATGAGCTATTACCGAACACCGTTATGAATATCCTACATGCTTTACTAGTTAATCAGCCCTGTACAGAGGCTGGTGTAAACATTCAAGCTACCGTGTTGTGCGTTAAAGCGTCGACAGTCGAGCGCTGCTAACGTTAGCTATGCTAAATGAAACCTGGGAAATGTGCTAAGTAAACAATGCACCCGTTCCCCCGCTAGAAAGAGCATCAGGCCGTTTCTTTCCACAATCCTGATGGCTGTCTAACCAACCATGCATCGGGTCCATTAGTTTCTACGGATCTCTTGCTCGTCCACACAATCCAAACACAATATGGTCCTTGTGTAAAACGAACCACGTAAAGAAAAGAGCCTCACACACATTTGCACGTGTCTCCGTCGGGACTTCCTCGTCTGTAGTCTGACACAGGCGCAGTTTGAAGGAGGGAGAGAAATGCCTTTGCCTGCCCACTTCTTCATCATCATCGTCATAACCATCGTCAGCATTACCGCTCACTGGGAAGTCAAGCATTATGGGATGTCCAGATCATATCAATGGGTCCCTGTGATGAAGGCAGACACGTCATCGGACATGACATCCAATATACGTCATGATTAATTGAGTAACGTAGAGATGTATCCTAATAAACATGTAATCGTATGTTCACATTTCCTCACCGATACACATCTTATGTGAACATCATATTCATATTTCCATGCAGTAAGCTAATATTTAATAAACACGTGTTGGCGGATGGGTACTAGGCTACGTTTACATTCAAATAAAAACACGCATTATGTCATAAGACAGCTGTCGTTCATTAAGCAGTGTTATTTTTCCCATGAAGATTTCAATCAATCAGTTTTCTGTAAACTTTTGCTACAGTGAATTTATAGCGACACACTGACGTTTTACTGCAGTCCCGCGAAGAGGGAGGGCAGCGAGAACATCTCCGCCCTTCTTGACCATATACGGGCTGTCTGTCTGTCTGGCGCTTTGCGACATCCACCCGGCGAAAAGTGGACACGAGTCATCGGTGTGCTTCTGCTCCCAGACTTGCACCACCCGCTAACCAGGTAAAGTCTGCGGTCACGTTATCGTCTTGAAATAACTCTAATGGTCTTGTGTCATTTTGTCTTAAAGAAGGTGTTTAGATTTCGTGGGACTGCTGCGATGTAGCGGAGCCCGTCGTAGCTTGGGCCCTGCGTCAAGCTAAAGTTAGCATTGGATGTAGCCTGGCCTTTGCGGCGCTGTGCCGTTAGAGCAAGCCGGTCTTTACTGTGAGCTAACGCAGCTAATTGTGACATTGCTTGACATTATGTAATACGTGTTCTTCATTTGTATTGATGTGTGATGGGTACATTTATGTTGGAAGAACGTTTTTTTCTTTGTTTTTGTTTCATTTAAACGAGATGTTGCCGTAGTAAGCTTGCGAACAAGCACCCTGTGTCGTTAGCCGGGACAAAACGTGCCAGCAGGTGGGACTAGTAGATACTAGTCAGTACGGACTCCAGTGGGATTGCGTTGATCCCTGCAACTTGTAAGACTAACGTATTTCTATGTACCCCTTTTCCTTTGCCTTTGCCTTTCCTTCTTGCTTTTACACAGCCTAGCACAGAGAGTGATGCCGTCCGACTTGGCCAAGAAGAAGGCGGCAAAGAAGAAGGAGGCAGCCAAGGCCCGCCAGCGACCGAAGAAAGCCGATGGAAACTGGGAGAATGAACAACAGCCCGAGACGGAGACCCAGCAAAATGGAGTCGAGAGCAACGGTGCGAGGAGGGTTTGATCTACAAACAACTGTCAAATGTTTGGCTGTGTCTGTAACACAACTTGAAGGCGTCATACTTCAAATGGTTCCAACAGACTGATTTATTAGATCACATTTATGTCTGGAGCTGATTTGGCATAGCAAATTTAACAGCCATGGTAAACAAAGATTGAAAATGTTCTTAAAATGGCTAACAAGCGTGTCTGTCTGTCAGGAGTTGCCGGGTTGGTGAAGGAGCTCGATGAGTTTGAGCTCAGGAAGACAGAGGCCCGGGCAGTGACGGGGGTCTTGGCCTCGCACCCCAACAGCACAGACGTCCACATCAGCAGCCTGTCACTCACCTTCCACGGTCAAGAGCTGCTGACCGACACAGACCTGGAACTGAACTCAGGACGGCGATACGGCCTGATCGGCCTCAACGGCACAGGTAGAAATGGGACAGTAGCAGAGGTAACCCTGCGTTCACACGGCTGTCACAATGCCTTTATAGGCATATGGTAGTCGCTGTGTGGCGTCACTCAGAATTAGCATAAAATAGACAGTCTATTTTTCCCCAGGCTAGTTGCTGTAAATCACTCCACTCATTGAAAATGAATGTCAGCATTGATTCCTTGGTTTGTCGTTTGTGGGAACGCAGGGTAATAAAAATAACACTTAATTTACAGAGCACCTCATATTTTTTTTTTTAAACAAAGCTGTCAGTTTCTAAAGTGCTGAGAGTCAAAACAAGACCGTTTCAATGAGCTTCAATTGAATTTGGCAGATGGTATCGGTTTGGAGCCCCTCAATGCAGAAGCATTTGTAGCTTGTTTAGAAAACAGGCAGGCCAATCAGCAGCTAGTGGATAATTTTCCCAAGATGACTGCATTAGTGTTTGGTTTTCACAGGTGCTCTGGCTGATTTGAAACATAGTGATTGGGTGAGAGAAAGGTAGGTGGGCCAATCGTATGTAAGGAAGACATATAAGTGCCGCCTCTATGACAAACTACTTTGAATTGAGGGGTTTTAGACGTATTCTTGTGGCAAAATAAAAAATTTTTTTTTTTTTTTTTAAAGATACAAGTAACAGATTGTGTTTGAAGTGCCCCTGGAATCCCCAGATGTCTGCTGAAGCTGCTTGTTGATGTTTCCAACACGGCTGCTCACACACGTGCATGTTCGGTTATATGGGGAGGTGTAGAGAACAGTGAGAGCGATAGGTGGAGGAGTAGAGAGAAATGCTAACTAGCAAGACTCTGAGATTGGGTTAATGAGCATGCTTTGAGTTTCAAACCAAAACTATAGTTGTTTTTGGGTGGTTTCAGTCAATACTTGTAAAAAAAAAAAAAAAAAAGGAGCCATCTATATTTCGGTCTCTGATTGGCAGGGAAGTCCATGCTTCTGTCGGCCATCGGGCACCGCGAGGTTCCCATCCCTGAGCACATAGACATCTACCACCTGACCCGTGAGATGCCCCCTAGCGAGAAGACGGCCCTCCACTGCGTCATGGAGGTGGACGAGCAGAGGATCATGCTGGAGAAGGAAGCTGAGAGGCTCGCCCATGAGGACGGTGGGTTGCTGACCTGGCTAGTAGTAGTAGTAGTAATAATAATAATAATATTATTATTATTATTATTATTATTATTATTATTATTATTATTATTATTATTATTATTATTATTTAATTTGAGGACGCCTGTCAAGACACTCAAGGACATCTTACATTACAAAGACACACAATATAAAACAATAGACATGAGCATACAAATAAAAGGAGCAGAGATTTCACATAAAAATGGTCTTGTGCATGGTCAGATATGGGGGGGGATCAGAAACATTAGCTGGGGAATATATTCATAAACCAATCAGATATGGGGGGTCATTAACATTAGCATGGGATAAGAGTTATATAAATCAATCAGATGTTGGGAGCCAGGCAGGGAGGGAGTTCGAAAGCAAAGCACTGGAAGTTCAACTCAGTGCAAGGGTACATTACAGATCTGGTTTTCAGCTTGTCCAACCCCGCCGCCACTGGCAACTAGGGAGATACCTAACTACAAATGTCCCAGTCATTTAAACAAAAGTTTTAACTTGCACTAGTCGACTAGTCTAAAAGTAATAAAACACTCTAATTCTAATGGTCTCCCAGTCTATAAGGCTAAATATGTGCATGTCGGTCTCTCCCTACGGTACATGCACTCATCAGTGCTATGTCCGAGTGGGGACTACTTGTAGGCTTTCCCCCTCACCTCGTTTTCCTTATAGCCCATTTAAAATTGTTATCGTCTTTGTAAAATGACAAAAGCAGAGTGCCAACTGTGAACTACCGCTCTGTTATTCACGAACAGCGGGCCAAGTGCGTTACGTAAATCTCACTTTTTATATTTACGTTTAACCAACTAATCGCGCACATCCCTATTGGCAACACGCGTAGAAAGCCCCTAGCAAATGCATATAATGGGTGTGTTAATCAACCCAACCTATACCTAGCAAGAAAATATTTAGCATAGTTGTTAGCAACACGGAACAAAATGGTGTTCTATAGTGATCCAAATTTAGTTCCTGACCTGTCCAACGTGGACACACTGTGCGGGACACTTTGTTCTGGTCAGGGGTCACTCTGACCCATTGCAGGACGCTTTGTTTGGGTCAAGGGTCACTCTGACCCATTGCAGGACGCTTTGTTCCGGTCAGGGGTCACTCTGACCCACGTCTGAAACTAACCCCATCCTCCTCTTCCCCATACAGCGGAGTGTGAGAAGCTGATGGAGCTGTACGAGCGTCTGGAGGAGCTGGATGCAGACAAGGCCGAGGTGCGGGCCTCTCGCATCCTCCATGGGCTGGGCTTCACCGCCGCCATGCAGCACAAGCAGCTCAAGGACTTCAGCGGAGGCTGGAGGATGCGTGTGGCACTGGCCAGGTACGGACATGGCGGCTTCATGACGATATCGGAATTATACTCTATCGACTGACGTGATTAAATATAAATAAAGTAATAATTATAATTGCACGGTGATTGCTGTGTTGCTGACCTACCTCCTGGGGGTGCTGTTGTGTTCAGGGCCCTGTTCATCAAGCCCTTCATGCTGCTGCTGGACGAGCCCACCAACCACCTTGACCTGGACGCCTGCGTGTGGCTGGAGGAGGAGCTCAGGACGTGAGTGCATCGCGACCCGCTCTGTGATTGGTGCTCTTGTTTGCTGTTTTATTTCCAAACAGCTGTTTTTGTATTTTTATACAACTACGCTGCATTTCTATTTTTATACAACCATGTTGTTTTTGTATTTTCATACAACCACATTGTATTTTTCTACAAAAACAATGTGGTTGTATTTTTATACAACCACGCTGGTTATGTTCTAATCTTTTGTATACGCTGCTATTGCTCTCAGCTAGGTGTTTGCAGAGATTACTCGTTATGGTGGGTGACCAATAGTGATGCACCGATTGACCGGCCAACAATCGGAATCGGCCGGTTTTTGCTCAAAACCCGCAATCGGACGGTTTTTCAAAACTTTTCGGCCGCTTTGTGTTCTGGTAGGCTAACATTAAAATGTGTGTCCAAAATAGATGTCAAGTCGTAGGTAAGCTTCTCAGTAAATTTATTTTTATACAGAGAATACC